>JALIZH010013227.1:0-83503 GCA_030522465.1 Rhipicephalus appendiculatus | reverse complement strand
TCTCACCACACTAGCGTTCAGGGGCCACCTCAGCATTTATTGATGAGATGCGTGAATTGGGGGGGGGGGGGGGACGCGGAGGGCGCGCTTTAAAGACCTGTACAGAGCATGATCGCTAGGGCGCTTAACTCGTGATGGGGCGGTTATAACTTGGTCTCTCACCGCAAGTTTACGTTGAAGTTACAGAGAGCAGGAAGGTCACTTCGCTCGCTGCAGCGGTCACGTTTAGGGAAGGAGTCCGCTGCTAGCACACAAAGAAATAACAATTGGGACAGTTGTTAATTCGCGCTCGTCATGTGTATACTTGTGCGCTCGTTTCATGCGCCCTTCCTCTTGTTTGAGCAGAGCGCTTTTGGTGTCGAGCTGTGACGGTTGTTAGTTCGCGCTCGTCCTGTGTATGTTCTTTTCGTGCGTCCTTTCTGCTTGAGGAGCGAGCTGCACGTTTCGAGCTGATTGCCGTTGTCCGCGGGAAATTACGATTTGCTGCTATAACACTAATTTCTTCGCCCTTGTGGGGAAGCAATGCGCCATAAATGCCGAACTACCTCTGTGAAGAGACGTGTCACTTTCGGGTGATACCGATTCCTATCGCAGAGGGATCAGCCATGTTTTCGATGCCTGAGACCACCATTTTGCAGGCAGCAGATCACAGCGTCTCCTTACATGTCTTTCGATGTCACCGACATTACCGCCGACGGCACAGAGCGGGGTAGCGCATAGCGCAGCCTTGAATAACCAAGAGACATGCAGAGTCACTTGTAATGCGGCAACACAAGCTATCCAGCTTCGTGCGAGCTGAGAACACGACGTGAACACCAATCTGTCCGTCTGCCTTCTTTGTTCGGTGCGACACCCTATGGATGTAGGAAATGACCGCGACTTTGCGCTGGGTTTCATGTGTCGCATTTTACGGAGTATTCGCGTTACGAAGTCATTCGCGAAGTGCGCGCAATGAGGTGTTCGTGACACTTCATGCTGTCATGCTGCAAAGTGTGTGTGGGACAGAGCGACCGGTGCATCAGTGAGCGACTTTGAAAACGTTATAACTCATCACGTGAATCCATATTTAGGTAACAAATGTGAAACAGTGAAAGGACTAAAAAGAAATTATTAGATCTGTGCTAGCGACTACAAAGCGACACGTGAGCTAATACACAGACGATCGTGTGTCGTTGAAGCACCCACTGCGATGTTTATGTCAACATACAACACTCGTTCAGACATACAACACTCGTCTAAAACGATTAGGGGAATCATGCCTTGTGTTTGTGTCGAATGTGTCTCTCTTTTGTCCTTGTCTTTAGCCTGCGCTCCATCCATTATCATGCAATAATGCTCAAGCATTTTAATGAAAACTTCGTATTGCATAAAAATCGTCCTGTGTATAGGCAGTTGAATAATTGTAACGCCGTATTGAAATGAGTTGATATGCTAAGCTTCACTACAACAAAAAAAGTTATACTTGCCCATGCTCGGAACTCCCTTTAGTGTCTTCAAGGCTCGCCTGTAAAACACAACAGGTGCGGATGCCAATCAGCTCAAACACTGGATTTGCTTAAGCGGATATGATAGAATACGTAGCTTTTTGCTTACTTTGTGAACAAGACGAGGAGCTGTTTCTTGTAGGCGAAGGCATTCTGATGTGTCTTCAAAAAAAATCTCAAGTTCTTATAAAGTTGTTCGATCAGTGCTGGTTGGCCAGCCCTTGCAAAAAAGTTCGTTGCTTTGAGCATGTGAAAGCTATAAAAGAAAACAATTTTTTCATCACTATCATGACAATGTTTGCTCAGTTTCCTAGTTGTAACATATATGTACCGGTTGGAAATTATCCCTACCAAGGTGACATAAGCGGGAAAAGAGGAATGGCTTGAAAACATTGCTGCGTGAAAGCACCCAAAAGCACTCACGTGTTTGTGACGATGGAGAAGGCTCCAGCAGGACTCGGAAATCGGGAAATCTTTACTGGGGCGATCTTGTGCCCAAAAAAAGAAACGGTAAAAGGCACTGGCCGTTCGCCTCTTTCTTTTCAGTAAACTCATTATAATATCTTCTCTTTAGTTTCCACTGCCAGCTGCATAAACACGACTTTCAGTCCTCACTAGATGAACTACCATAGCTTTATCTGGTCCTTAGAAACTTCAACGCACATCGCAGTATATGCGGTGTTTCACACTGCGATGTGCGATGTCGTCTAATTGAAGTTTCTTTTCTCATCTGGTGCATGTGTCTTGAAATAGAAAAAAAAGCTAACCTATTATAGCATCTAAGAACACGTGCGGAAGTAACCACTTTCCAATGGCCGTGAGCGCACGAATATCGAAAGAGACTCATCTATAGCTTCTGCGACGGCAGATCTGTTACTGCAAACAGTTTTAACTCTCTTGGGTAGGACTGACATGGATGCCCTAAAGCTTGGATGCTTAGAGCTGTTATGAGATCACAAAAGCTGTTTTTGGAGTCGTAGTTGAGCGCGGCTGTCGATGTTCGTAACTGCTGTCGCGCGAATTGAGGAAATGCGAAGTGAGGAAAAAATATCCACGATCGAATGGCATTTCAATCCGGGAGCTCTACGTGGTTGGGCACAAGTAAACAAGACAAACTGCAGCTCTGTCGCTTTAAATTGCGAAGACGTACCCGCTCACGCCGCTTCAGTGAATAAGAGCTCGTTTGAGCACTTATGCGTCGTCTTTCGGTGCCAAAACAGGTAGCGCAGCAGGAGTATATTACTTAACGCTGCCTAGGACGATCACGACGCTCCATGAGAATCATGCCTGTGGGGCGTTTTCAGATTGACCACGAGTGGATACTTGTAATTCAAACAGAAAAACAGGAGCCGAGTGAAAATGCGTGAGTAAGTACACTGACTGCTTGTATTCTACCTTGATGCACACCTATTGTATTTTACGAACCTCACTGGTGTGACACGCAGCTGGGTTGAAGGCAGACGCAAACTTTGTGTAGGGATGCAGTTAATACTTTTCAGAGTTTCTTTTGACAAAAATGTAGTGCCAGGTAACACTTTCCACCACAAGCAAGCAGCTTATTTTACTTTTCAACGCAGTATTAAGCTTTCGTGCTTTCCGTGGCATCCACGCCTTTAAGATTACAAGCTTTTGTCTTCGAATGGTAGTAAATGATACGGTGTTCCTGAATAGCTTGCTGGAATGTTTGATGTCCCCAAATTTATTTGGACTCAAGACATCCCACTGCAGAGAATACATATATCGATATGTAAGTAAACAGTATTTTCGCCAATGACCTACGTCGCAGACGCAGGCGTAGCGCTAGCTCAAGCAGCAAAATTTTGAGCGGATTTAAACAGCAGCCATTCAATGAAAGACCGGGATGTCGTCCATTTCAATGTCGTCTTAACTAATATTAGCACAGTTACGCTTGGAAGGCATCGTAGTTACAGGATTTAAATCGTGCAGATTGCTTCCAAAAGGAATCGATGAACGATACTTCGGGTGATACTCTCTGATAGCACGCTTTTGTGAGCAAGACACATCCTTGTAGGAGCCCTTGTAGAAAAAAAATACGTTCCTTCACACTATACGCATAGCGTACTCTAATGATGACGCGATGCATGTTGAAATGAAGAGCTTTCACAAAATGCTGTGTGCAACTTGAAATATGCGGCAACAAAACATCGTTCCACTCCTTCGCGAGCTGCACTGCAATTACGACTCACGCGTACTACTGCAAGGACGTTTTTTTATAAATGTAACATCGTACGTACTTCACTAGTTTGCTTCCGCGGCTTGCTGGGCACGTACTGCATACATTATGGACTTGCATGGACAAGGCTTTGTTGATCGAATAAATACAGCGAAAATGTCCAGGCTAGACAAAAATGCGAAACACGCTCTCCCTGGGACTGAGTTTCGGAAGTTTAGCATTTGCTCTCTGTAACGTACGTCTGCTGGCTAGGTGGTCCAGGGAGGTCACTTCGTTCCGTTTGCGATAGATGTCGCGACGCATATAGAATTCGCTGTGTTGTGGTCTATACATCAGGGTAATGTCTGGAACCAGGTTAGCATGGTACAAAAGGTACAAAAAAAAAAAAAAGGAAAACGTGAGCAACCCCTCTGTCGTAGGAATCGGTATAACACGAAAGTGAAATGTCTTCGCAGAGGTAGTTCAGCGTTTATTGTGCATTTTCCCGCCACAAGTTCGAAGGAATGAATGTTATAGCAACAAATTGTAATTTCACGCGAAGAACGGCAAGCCGCTCGAAACTTGCAGACCCCACATTCTCTTTCTGCCTAGGATGAAAACGATCGTGAACGCGCTCTCGCCCGCGAAAGACAATTAGCTGCTACCCCGGAGTTGAGGGCGCTGGAAGCGGCTGCTCAACGGCAAAAACACATTGTATATAATGTACACACGCGTTGTCACTCATTTACATGCGCGAGTGGGGAACGTCGTGGGTTATTTACGGTAAGAAGGATCACCAGTGCTTCGCCCAATCGTCATGTTGGCTTCGTGGAAATGCGTGAATTTTTTTTAAGACGCAGCTAAGTGAAGCGACGAAGGGTTCCGAGCTAACAAATGTGGTCAATTTTTAAATGTGTCCAGGTTTGGCGTGATGGCTGAGTGCAACATATCCGTAGTCTACACAGATTGTCGTCTCCAAGAAAGGTATGCGATGGTGCGTCGCGACAGACGATGCTATGACAGCGTTCAGCGTAGCAGTAGCTGGGGATTTTCTTCCGCCTTGTCGAACGCTTAAAATCGAAGACCGACCGCGTTATAGCATGCGTTATACAAAGAGATAAATTCCCTCGACTTTGCAGACGTGCCGAAATTGCAAGCGAGTAACGCCGACAGCAATGAACAGGCACCGCGGCTGCGTCGGCCGCGCGCGCGCGGTGTGCCATGACGTTTTGAATGCAGCTCTCACCGACGGCCGCTACGGTGCTAGGCGCATCCGAAAATCACTGAAAAAAAATATTTTTCTTCCTTCTTTTGAAATTCCTTTGTTGTATTTTTCCATTTTCAGTAGGTAAGCTCTTGGTCTGCTACAAAACACCACCCACAAAGTTATTGTTCTGCATCCCTTTAAGGCAGCTGTCATTTGTGTGGCCTATCCTGTGCAGCCGATTAGGTATGTGCAACCGAAATTGGGTAAATCCCACTACTGACCACTGGTCCACTAAAAATGAAGAAGAGCACAGTTAGGCCAACAAACGGGTATGTGTCATAGAAACTGCGACGTATCAGAAGGCTGCCATCATCATAAACGGGTATGTTCCAAAGAAATTCGATAAATCCCAATGCTCGCGACTGGTCCAATAAAAAGGAAGAGCGTAACAGCCAGCCTAACACTAGGGAACGGGAAAGGCAACGGCGGCTGCGAGAAAACCCCGAAGCAATGGAATGCTTACGCGTGAGTTTCTGTTTCCGGAGTTTCGACATCTGTGCCGTGTCTGTGACCGTCTGTGGTCTAACTCGAACCTCTATGTGCTGGGAATCACCGTAAAAACCTAGCATCACCTAGATAAAGTTTACCAACGACCTGGAAGCAACCTAGAAACAACCTTTAACACCTAGCTAAGACCTAGGCACAACTTAGTCGCAACCAGATTAATCTTCAGAATCGTGTAGTTTTGCTGTTTCGAAACTTGTGCAAGGCCGCACAAACGTAGATTTCAGACATTTTTCATGTCTCTTCACATTGAACAGAAAACTTAACATACCAAACTACTATGGTAGAGCCTCTGCGTTTCACTCTAGGTAACTATATTCGTGATTGATTAGTCATAAATATGAAAGCGGAATAAATAATTTTAGCGGTAATTTTAGGGTATATGACACGCTACAGATTGCATTTATGCATTTTAGTAGTTATTTCACACACACTTGTAAATGAGGGCTGTGCCTGCCCCTCAGTTGGAAATCACAGGACATCTTGCCGCACTTCATATTTTACTCTGTAGGAAATGTTACGGCATCTCTTATGCGGATACATGCTATCAAAATCATGTTAAATTTCAAGTACACTCGATACATCTCACTCCATTTACAGCGGTCATGTGTGTCTTAGAATAGAAAATTGAGCGAGCTGGTATTGATCCATAGTTAGGACTGTGCAGCGCTCACAAAAAGGACAAGGGACAGAAGAAGTGCACGAGACATGCGCTGTCTCGTGCAGCGCAAGTCTCGTGCACATCTTTTGTCCCTTGTCGCTTTTTTTGAGCGCCGCACAGTCCTAACTATGGGTCATGTGTGTACTTAAGTTGAAGGTCCTGCACACTTTCTAAGAAGGGTAAGGGAACACTTGTAAATCCCAGTGCTAAGTGAAGAGACTATCTGCAAAAACAGAACAAGAATTTTTGCTGTACTTTATAGTTCTATATGTAGCCAGTCAAGGCACCAATCGGTTTGGCTTCTTCACTCATCATCATGACCTTGATCAGGTATTTTCGTTAGAAGTTCGACGGGTCGGTCAACGTGGCGCGTTCGAGAATCAACGTTAAAGGTATCACTTTTCTTTACTCGAAATGAATGCAACCAAAAACTAATTGCGCACACATTTGGAGCCTATGACTTTTTTTCTGGTTACGTCAAAACGAAAACATGACTTCCTGCAGAATAATGAAGTATTTGTTTACATGGCTAATTACAAATAATAACTGAAACTCACACATTACTTCGCATTACTTGAAACTCAGCACATTACTTCATTTTCGTTCTTAGAATGTAATATTTAGGGCCTTAGGAATTGTGGTATGCGAATTTGACACATTTGTAGACAGCGCATCATAATTCGCGCCAGATGGGGATAACTTATAGGAATGGTCTATGCGCTGCCTACACGAAGAGGTTCCTGTATAGGATAAGGAAAGCTACCTTTGCTACATGCACATGTGAAAAGGCAAAAGAAGACATCCAACGCCTTGCTCTACACTGTAAAAGTGATGCTGCTCCCCATAAGAAATTTTTAGAAGAACTAATTAGCTCGGATAGACAGCCGCTATCACTCGCAAAAGTTTTGCGCCCATGTTCAACAGAAACTTTTCAAAGATCGCTACTCGCGCACTGGTGCTTTTTTTATAAAAATAATTTTCAAAAGAATAAGAAATATGCGAGAGATACTGCTTTACATGAACAATTATTGCTCGCATTGTTTATTCCCAGATACTCACTGTCGCATATTTCGAAATTTTTCTCATCTTTTATGCCGGTTGTGTTAAAAGTGCGGAAACTTGCGCCGTCAATGTTGTGTAATAACTGTCTGTAAAGTAACAATTTTTTTCTTTCGTTGTTTTTTTTTAGCTCTTCGCATGACAAAAGTTCTAGGAGTAAACATGTGCCACCCTCGTGACCCATGAGCAGTAAGTGTTACATGCATCTACTCACGGGATAGATGGTGAACGTGATCTTGAAAAATCCGACTCCCAAAAGGGTCATACGTCTTGCTACCTAGAGAGAAAAAATACCCATAGTTGGATACCATCCATTCTGAACATATGTTACACTGACATTGAGCAGGACGAAAGTGCACTGGAAGCTGTGCACGCTGTAGACATACTTACAAATGAGCCACATGGCGTTGTGGCGCCGTAAGTTAGGCTGTCAAAGCACAAAAATTACTGGCTAACTGCCGATTCCAAGCACGCTCATTTCGTGTTAAGTTCGTCCTCAGAGAAATAAACACTGATAAAAGTCGGCGAACTGGTTCGCAACGCTGAACCAATTCGAGGACCGGTTTCTCAGAACAAACTTCATTTTCCCTATGGCGATACCTTGCAGTGTGATAGACTGCTAATGTGGACGCATGTTTTCGACACAGTAATGTCAACGCAAGTTTTCCTCGGATGAAATGAGAAATCGGCTCACCGAAAAGTGGCGACATAAATTAATGCATTAACATACGTATGAGTCACAGGAAATCTGGAGACAGTTTCACGATGCTGAAAAGGTATTTGCCCTCGTTGTAGTAAACCTGCATGTGACCACGTGAATCGCCTGCCAGTGTGTGCTACAACTTGACTGATTGCTGAGGCATCGACCGATTGCCATCAACGATGCACTGTCTCAGCGGCCTCCGGCCATAATCTCATATCACCTTCCACTGTGAGAGTCGTCGTCCTGCGATAAGGCACCGGTGATGCCGGCACGAATCTCGGGGCCCTCAAGTAAATATTGTAAAATGAAGGATGTTTACCCTCAACGAACAGTGCCATTCACAACACAAAACATAGGAAAGAAAAAAAAAGTGAAGGCAGGTTTGCTCTTGTGGTGCCAAGCATGAACGAAATGTGAACCTTGGCGGCCATCCTTGTTACACTTTATTTTTTTATCTTTCTTTCTCGCTCAGTTTCTTTTTTTTCTCTCATCTGTTTTTCAGTCTCTGTTTATTTCAGTTTGTTTCTTTCTCTCTGTATGTATTTTTCTTTCTCGCTCTTTCTCTTTCTTGCTCCTATTTCTCTCTTTCTATCTCTCTTTATGACTTCTTATATCTTTTTTTTTCTCTTAGTGTCTACCCCCTACTTCTCTCTATTTCTTTCTTTCGCTTTCTTTCTATGCTATTGCCACGCGCGTTTCTAATTTTCACAGTTGCTGTATTCGGTTTTCGCCCACTAACACTGTCAGTATTGCTCAGCGCAAACCGCGCTTCTTTGCTCGAGAAGCTTCCGACCCCCAAGACGCGAACATTCGAACTTATTCCAGAGCTTGCGCGACCACCAGTGATAAGGCTGTAATATTCGATGCCGCAGGGATAAATGCCGACGCATTTCACCGCTCGTCAGTTTTATCGACGGCCGACGCTCTGTTCACCGCTATCGGTGCCAGTGTCCATTGCTGTACTCTGACTTTCAGTTTCCCGGCCACAAGTTCGGCCCAATAAAAAGTTTCCTTCTTTGAGACGCCGACTGTTGTTTCGCCAACGTCACGACCACGTAACATCTGGTAGATGTGCTGGTTTTTTCATGTTCCGGACGCCCACGAGAAGCCGGGAAACAAGCCCGCAGCGCGAAGAAGACACCGAAGCCCCCCGTGCAGCAGCGGACTAGCCGTAGGCAGAAAGGACTAGAGGCAGAGCATGGGCTGCTTCCCGAAAAAAAAAAACCAGGCACCCACAAATCCCGACATCGGCTACAGAGACGATGACCGACACCACGCAGCGTACGCCAATCCTTCTCCAGCAGCCCAAAGAGCCACCGACCTTCCGGGGATCATCACTTGACACCCAGAAAGCTGGCTGGAGACGTGCGAACCAGTCGCTGCCTTCAACAGCTGGGACATCGAAGAAAAACTACGCCACGTTTACTTCTACCTGGAGGACGCGGCGAGGACGTGGTTAGAGAACAGAGAATCGGCGCTACAAACCTGGTATCTATTTCGGACGACTTTCCCAAGCACCTTCAGGAGCGTCGTCCGCAAAGAAACGTGCTGCAACTATCCTGGAGACACGTGTGCAGCTTCGCAATAAAAACAATGTGATCTACATGGAGGAGATGACCCGCTTGTTTCGCCACGCCGACCCCAGCATGGCCGAATAGCAGAAAGTGAGCTTCCTTATGAGGGGTGTCAAGCAAGAACTCTTCGCCGGATTGATCAGGAACCCGCCGAAGACGGTCGCCGAATTCACATGCGAAGCCTCGACAATCGAGAAGACGCTCGAAATGCGGACACGGCAATACAACCGCAGCTTCTTGGCTAGAAGCTACGCGGAACGTCCAAGCGCTAGGAACCGCCGACCTGCGTGTGACGATCTGAGCGATCGTGCAAGAGGAGCTGCGAAAGTTTCTGCCTTCAGAGCAGCCCCAAGTGGATCCCATCGCTGCCGTAGTACGCCAAAAGATCCAGCAATCACTGGGCGTTCCTCAGCTTCGAGAGCCGCAGCTGCAAGCAAGGAGCTATGCTCCTGCAGCCCACCGTCACGCTCCTCCGCCACGCCCACGCCAAGACGACGCATCGCCACGGTATCGTCGCCAGACACCGCCACCGCCGCCATCGACGCCATACCGCCCACCTGCCGGCCAGCGCAACGCTCCGAGGAAGACCGACGTTTGGCGCGCCCCTGACCACCGTCCACTCTGCTACCATTGCGGAGAAGCTGGTCACACTTACCGCCGCTGCCACTACCGCCAGATGGGACTTCCGTGGTTTTGCCATCGAACGCGCCGCGTCCACAGCGTGGTGAACGACCACGCGACATCGCAGACTACCTCGCAGGAGCGCAGTGGACGCCCCAGACGACAGTCCCGATCACCGTCGCCTGGACGCTACATGTCACCAGAGCGCCGCTAGTACACCGGCCCTACTCGGGGCCGTTGCGCGAGCCCACATCCGGAAAATCTAAGGGCAGCAACCGATGGAGGTGCGGTTGCTGTACGACGAACTACCGAAGATCCTCCGCCGCCGCCGACGACGCCTCGACAGAGTCTTAAGAGCACGTCCGCAAGCCGAACGGCGCCCAGACGACGCAACTTCGCGACCGGAGGATGACCTGACGACACCACGTCGAAGCAGCGGAACAAGCCGACGTAGCCGTGATGCGACGCCGCGACCAAACCGCAACCCAAGGACGACGAACTAGCGACCAGGGTTGCCGTTGGGTGGACATGAAAAAGGGCCAGAACTCACGTCCAAAAGTAGGCCAAAGTAGCCATGTCATTTGTTATTATCACCAAATTTCTAGCCAAATAGAACAGAAACGGTATTAAAAACAGTCTTTACAATTGATGAATAAATAAAACCATTCTGAATCGGTAAAACCACAAGTTTAAAAAAGAGCCATAGCGCCAACTGGAAATTTTCGTCGCCAACGGGGCCTAAAAGTAGCCAATTTGGCGCAAAGTAGTCCACCAACGGCAACCCTGCTAGCGACCTGGACATCCTTATTGACGGCCACAACGTCACCGCTCTCGTCGACACAGGGGCCGACTTTTCCGTCGTCAGTGGGCTGTTCGCCGCGAATATGAAGAAAGTTAAGACTGCGTAGGGAAGGACCCCGAAATTCGGACCGCTGGAGGCCATTTAATAACACCCGCTGGGGTCCTGCACAGCAAGAGTCACCATCAATAATCGGACTTACCCTGCGAGCTTTGTAATCCTGCAACAGTGTTCCAGGGATGTGATACTTGGGCGCACTTCCTGAGTCAGCACGGGGCCGTCATCGACCTGAAGTCTGAGTCAATAACACTAAACTCAGAAGAAGCACTGCCGTCCCCACACGACGCCAGCGATCCCATGCTTTAAATGTCATAGAATAGCAGGTCACCGTTCCGCCCTTTCTCCAGCGTCATCATTTCCGTCGGCACCGCAGAACACGCATACTTCGAAAGGCGTCATCGAGGGCGATCAGCACCTGCTCGTGAACCGCCCAGATATGCTTTGCAAGAGGCATCGCCGAGTTGCGTGGATGGCAAAGCAAAGGTACTGCTGACAAACTTCAGCCACGAATATAGGCACCTTAACACTGGTACGACGGTGGCCTACATCGAAAAATTCCTGGACACCAGCAATGCTTTCTCCCTCTCCGATGCTACGGAACCTGCTTCGACGAATCGACATCCCCGAACATATTTCAACGTCAACCCGTGCCTCCCGAAGCACAAGCAAGACCAGCTGAAAAGTCTTCTCTTGCTATTCAAGGACTGCTTCTCGTCGTCGTTAAGAATTCGGCAGACCCCAGTCGCAAAACATCGCATCATAACAGAGGAAAATGCGAGACCACTCCGCCAGAGCCCGTACCGAGTTTCAACGCCTGAACGCGAGGCCGTAAAGCAACAAGTCGACGAAATGCTACGCGATGACATCATCCAGCCTTTCCAAGAGTTCCTTGGGCGTCACACGTGGTACTAGTGAAGAAGAAGGACGGAACCCTGCGTTTCTGCGTCGATTATCGCCGCCTGAACAAAATCACGAAGAAGAATGTATATCCTTTCCCACGTGTAAACGACGCCCTGGATCGACTCCACAGCGCGAAGTACTTTTCGTCGATGGACCTCAAGACCGGCTATTGGCAAATCGAGGTCGACGAGAGACACCGAGAGAAGACTGCCTTTATCACACCAGACGGCCTCTTCGAGTTCAAGGTCATGCCCTTCGGTCTTTGTTCGGCACCTGCGACGTTCCAACGTGTTATGGACACTGTACTGGCCGGCTTGAAGTGGCAGACTTGCCATGTGTACTTGGACGACGTCGTTGTGTTTTCTTCAAACTTCGACGAACATCTCCGGCGCCTTGAAGCTGTACTGCAAGCAATCAAGGCCTCCGGACTCACCCTGAAGCCAGAAAAGTGCCGCTTCGCATACGAGGAACCTTCTGAATTAGTGTTCAGAATCGTCCAGTTTCACTGTGTCAAGGCTTACGCGGCTTAGTGCATGCTTCGCCAAGTTTTTGGACCCGATCTCGCGTAACTCAACAGAACGCTGGTTTAAGGGAATACGGCCTCTACATAGACTGAATCGGTTTCCATACTGTCGATCATCTAAAGCAGAGATGTTTAACGCGCAGCAAGTTTACAAGCCGTCTCCAGATGCCTGTCGGGAAAGCGAACGCGGCCAGAACTCGCGACCACACCTTTATGAGCGAAAAGATCGCTGTTGTGGCTTAAGAGATGCATCCCCCCCACACATCCCACCTACTCTCCTTCACTTGACAAAAGATGACCGGGGCGTTTGCTCTATGTTTGATGGACCATCGACCGCAGGACTCACGCGATCTTCTCGCATGCACCCTTCGTTCCAACGGAGATGGCCTGGTTCGTTTCATTTCTGCTTCTACCTCGTTCGTCTGCAGCGATTGTTTGCTTTTAGTCACGCGTAGAACATATTATGCGCAGGGTGATGCCATCCATTTGGACTTTATGCAGAGCATGACGGCGATGGCAAGAGCCCGCCGCGACTATCTATACAATTGCTATCGCAATAAAAACAAGCGTGCTCTTTTCTTGTGGCTACCTTTACAACGGACGTTATATGTTCTCCATGGCATGTCCAAACTCCAGAACCGCCCTTAATGATGTCCCTACGAGCTCAGCCAGCCCTCCTGCACGTGTTCGGTCTCGGTGACGTGCGCTTCCCTACGTCCCCGGAGAGTGCTTTGAACGGAAAACTAAGCATCCAGCAGTCACGTTACAGACGAGTGATAATTGTGTTACTTCATCTAGCCGGCAATCCGGGCTGCTCTGCACGATGTACTACGTACAGCGTGCTTGTGTCTGCTCTATGTTCGTGCACCGTTTAGAGAAGGACCATCGTTCCCTCTGCCGTTCCATCGGAAAACGTATCTAGATACTGTTGCGGTTCCACCGATCCTTGACAGAACCGTGCTGTTGCTTCAGGAACGAAAGTTGTTCTTGGAACATCGTTCCTTGCAACGCCCGTTCTGTACAATAATGGGCCCACATGCCTTAGTGCGACAATATCTGCTTAATGATGGGTCGACCAAGTTTGACACGCTTGTGGGTTGCTGACACTCATAGGACCCGTTGTACCGCTTCCAAATTGGAAATCATTCACATAGTCGATAAGGTCAGTATACCAGAGAACTCGTACAACCATCAATGGGGGAAAAAACTGCTGGTCGAGTAAAACATTGGCCTCCAGACTTGCGCAATATGACACGACGCAACTTATATAGGTGCGCTGCTTGCAGAATTGCTTGTTGGAATTTACGTAGCAAAATTGCCATTGGACAGTCGCGGACCCGTCACTGTGCGAATCATTGCATTAATGATACGATACTGAGCAAGCATTTGATGCATTGTCGAGAGTGCCATACTCTCGGTCAGAATCTAATCGAGTGCACTCGACTGCATTGTAGTCTTCGTCCCCTTTAACTGGTATATTCTTTCAAAATGATATATAAAGCAGCTTTCCAATTCGCAATGTGAACACCGTTCATTGTTTTAGCGCTATGTAGTTTTCTAAGAAAGGCAAATCAGGATCCGAGCGTGTGCATGTTAGAAAACCCTTAGTGCAAGAACAATGAACATGGTGTTATATGTTGCCCGGTTTTCTGCTAAATGGTGAACATTTTGTAGATGTACGATGTGCGCCATTTGCGATTTCGAGAAAAACAAAACAAAAGGAAAACTCTGCAAAGGCACAGTTTGCCACACGCGCTAGTATTTTCCGCAAGCGCGAACTTTCATGCCTTGTGCTGTTGTGTATTTCCAAGCGCATGCAAATATTTCTAACTAGGGATTTTCTACTTACATTGCTACTCCATATTTTTCGAAATATTTGCTGTTACCGAAAAAAACGCATGTCGTCACATATGTCCAAATAGAAAAACATCATCTTACCGACATGATCAGGGTTCTGTAATATACTTGTCTTGCTTGCAGATTTGTTGTTGGGTTCTGGTGTGCTCCATCGTCAATCACTGTCATGTGGATGTAGTATTTGGTGTATGCACATGTGACGAATCCTAAAAACGTTAACTTGGAATGATGATCTTTTGCATTGCGAAGCTATAATATCAACAAGAAGACAACACCACTTTATGAGAGGTAATGTAGCTTTCTTTTGAACACATCATTTACCTAAGCCCTTAGGTGCGTCGAAAACATCAAAACTTCAGTAAGCCGCCTCATTATGGACAATTTTACCTATAATTACGTTTCATATCACTGTAAAAAAATTTCCGTAACTTTCCAAAGAATGTGTGCATAACGTCAAGGAAAACTTCTCTATTTCATGAGAACCACAATACTTTTCGCGACGTTACGGAAGCTGCTTTTGCTTGAAGTATAAAAGAAGTGCTACGAGTAATAATACAGAGACTCCTTGGTTTTTACAGAAATGGGCGAAAAGCAGAAAATGAATACAGTGACACCTTCTGGAAACTACGGAAAGGTGCTCTCCTACATGCAGAGTTACGGTCTTTTGTGGTAAACATCAACATTCATGCATGCTCTTCATTCAGATTCATCCACAAAAGTGTTTTATGGCGGGGCCCACGCAGACATCAGTAACGTATTTCCGTCACGCAAATGACGTCGAAAAAATGTACACGATCAGATGTCGAAGAAAAAAGTTTCGTCAACTGGCATCGAGCCGAGCAGATGCCGAGCCGGCTATCCATTGCGCCATGGTCACAGACTCATACAACTTTACAAACGCGTATTTATATCTCACTCCTTCCTCTCACAATGCTCTTAGTCAGCGGGGTGGTAATTCATCATTACCGTGGCCTCCGCGATTAGCATCTGCAACGCGTGTTGTAAGCGTCCGTCCGATTCGGCGCGTTTTCAATAGAAGTGCAATTTTGTCAAGGCCTTAACACACCGCGAAGTGGCCACCATAACCCAAGCGTCGGCTTCGCTCATAGCATCCATCCAAACCAAAAGTAGCTCTGCGACGCGCGCCTGCCTCACTTGGCTCTAACACAACGTTCCTCGCTTACACTCGCCCCGAGAAAAAAAATTCCCCATCTCCCGCTAAAGGGAACCACGTGTGGATGCGAAGCAGCGGGGAGATAATTAGCTTGAGCGGGAGGAACGTGGCCGTTCTCATTTCATGGCAGCGGTCCGGGCGCTCATCGCGGAGCTGCACAGGAGAGAGAATGAAGCGCGCGCGCTCCGTCATTTTCATACCGCGGAACTACCATGGCGCCCCCAGCGGAGTATGCAGCTGTCACACCGGGGGGGGACCGTAGGAGAGGAGAGAGAGGGGGGAGGGGACGTGCATGCGCTGTGGGGGGTGTGGGACGCGGGAGCCGCTCCGTAGAGTAGAGGATTCCTAGAGGAGAGAGGGGGGAGGGGACGCGGGAGCCGCTCCGTACAGTAGATGATTCCTAGAGGAGAGAGTGGGGTTGAGCGTAGGAGAGGATAGGGGAGGGGACGCGCATGCGCTGTAGGGGGTGTGGGACGCTCCGTAGGGTAGAGGATTCTTAGAGGAGAGAAAGGGGGTGAGCGTAGGAGAGAGAGCGGGAGGGGACGCGCATGCGCTGTGGTGGTGTGGGACGTGGGAAGGAGGGACGGACTAAGCCCCCTCCAAACACATGCAAGCAAGATCAAGGAATGGGGTCAACCTGGGCGACAGACACCACCTGCCTAGCCATTGCTAAGCAGGCTCTCTATGCTCTCGGCCATGACTCTGATGACTGTGATAGTGGTTGACGGCCTTCATATTACTACAGTGTTCTGGTTCGCATAATGGGTGCTTCCCTACTTCATGAAAGTGGCCGGACGCGGGAGGGACGGACAGAGCCCCGAGCATAAGATGCTTCGAATCTAAAAATCAGCATATCCGCGGAGTGAATGATGATGAGTGGGCGAAGCTCCTGAGGTACATCATCAAAGACGTGATGGTGGTTGGTTGCATGTGGTCAAACGATGTGCATGTGAGACCATATCGCGATGCCATGTGTTGTATGGCATCGTGATCGTCATCGTCATCACGCAGGAGGCTACTACGTACTACAAACTACAAGGGACGCACGACCCACGGCATAAGGAGCTTCGCCCCTCGCGATGCCATGTGTTGTATGGCATCGCGATCGTCATCGTGATCACGGCACACCACATTGCATGTGGTGTGCCGTGATGTGGCGTGCCGAGAGTCATAGTTACTTCCGCCGTTTACCCGCGCTTTTTTGAATTTCTCCACTTTGACATTCAGAGCACTGAGCAGAAGTCACATTGCGTCAGCACCGATCAACGGCCCTCGCAATGCTTTGTTTTAATTAGACAGTCGGATTCCCCCGGTCCGTGCCAGTTCTGAGTTGGCTGTTTTCTGCCGGCCGAAGCACGACCCACGGCAAAGACGCCATGTGTTGTATGGCATCGCGATCGTCATCTTCATCACGGCACACCACATTCCATGTGGTGTGCCGTGATGGCAGCGTCATTGTCATCACGCAGGTGGCTACTACGTACTACAAACGAGGGACGAACGACCCACGGCATAAGGAGCTTCGCTCCTAAAACGTGGCTGGTTAAAGGGGCGCCACTACGAGCTTAGTGTTTTCCTCTAGCCTGGCCGTGTTGTTCAATCACGCTTCAACATGCCAAGGGATGGCGATCTTATCACAAGTATTGCGTCCAGTATGCGACGTTCTTCTGGGCATCACGCCTCTTTTTTTATTACGCTCTCACCGTTTACTACTACAGCTACCACAATGGTTTGTTGATCACGGACGTCAGTCGTCGGGATGGAGATGTACCACCAAGTGTCAAAGAGGGTACATCCACGTTAAACGGTGTATAGCTGCCAAACGCCAATATGCATTGCACAAACTCTCCTACATATCAATGTCCAGTAAACATTCAATTACTTCTGTAACGGCTTGTTTTAGTTTCGTATTATACCGATTTCTATAGCGGAGTGATTTTAAATGCGATGCATTTCTTTGCGTACTGCAGGCACGTTTAGCGTTTTTGTCTATCTATCTATCTATCTATCTATCTATCTATCTATCTATCTATTGTGGGGGTTTCGGGCTGCGGCTGGCCCAGAAACCCCTCATGGACGAGGCCAAACAGACCAGCAACCACCTTTACTTTTCCGAGCCTCGGCCGCAACTGCCAGCTGCCAGCGGCTGCTAACCGCGAGCCACGAGTGCACCCGCGGTCATCGTTCCCTTTTTTGAGCGCTCGCAGCCGCCCAGCGCTCCCATACTACCCCCCTCCCATCCGGTGAAAGCGGGGAGAAGGAGGTGCCACGGAGATGGAGGAACTAGCCCTGGCCTCTGCGGATGTCACGTGGCACACACGACCACAAGCCAGCGCTGCCCATCCACAACTCCGTGTGGGACCTCACGGGCTGTCGGACGTCGTCACCGCTGACGCGCGCAGCGAAGCCAACTCTGCCGCCGCCCGAAGACGGAGGCGCACCAGACTCGCACAGGTTGACGACCTCGGTCATCGATGAGATAAAGACGGAACGCCAATGCTCCTTGTGGAGCACCGGTCCCACCGAGCTAGTGGGCTCGGAGTAGTCGAAATAGGCCTCTTGGCGCTGCCGCTTTTGGATGTCACCGTTGTCGTATGTCGTTGTCGTTGTTTCATGTCCCCGCTGTCACCGTTGTCGTGTTGCCGTTGTAGCCATCCGGACTATTCACGTACGGGTGGCGGCCTCCACGTAGTAGTCGTCGAACGCTGGCGACCGCGGCAGCCATGGAAGAGTGACGTCCCCACCGAAGCTCTGACTGCGTATGCCTCCGGCGCTCAATTCGCCCTCGTTGATGTTGGTACCAGATCGTCTTTCACACTCCTTCTCGGCGTAGTTTTGGTCCTCGAGAACAGCCACCTTGCGCTCCAGGTCAGACACGCTGGTGCAGTTTCTCGAGTTGGCCGTAGCTTCCTTCTCGAACAGGTCCACCTTTTCTGTCGCCCTCCCCAGGGATTCGTGTAGCTGCGTCACCTCCTCTACCATTCGCGAAACCGAATAGGTTTTCACTTGATCGTGTTTCAACTCATGGTCCGCTGCAGCGAAGGGTGCGTGATTTGCGGGTCGGCGACCGTCCTGTCGTTGTTCTTGGCATGCAGCGTCGTGTTGGCGAGCAGCGTCCTCCTGGTAGGTCGCTTCGGCGAAGATACGATCATTTCGGTCCTGCATCGATGGCTGTATGGCAGCCAGTTGGGTAGCGATGCGCTCAACTTCACAAACGCGAGAGGCAGAGTTCTCAGCTTGAGCGGTGAACGTGCGAAGGCCTCCCGTTCCCCTCTGGCGTGTCCATCGCTGCACCAAACTCACTTGCGCGACATTCGCCCGTCGACGCCATTGTCTTTTGGTGGCGCTTAATGCAGCAGTTCTCGTAGTTGGCGCCATCGCAATCGTATCGCTCGTATCAGTAGACGGCGAAGATATACCATTGGTGCATATTTAGGCTGCACTACGCTGCACACGCTAGCACAACGCGAAAGACAAAGCACGTAACTGTGTCGTCACCGAGTCAAATCAGCGCGTAGAGCGCGTCGCAATTACAGCCTCCGTTTGTGCCCTCCGAAATTAGCTCCATAAACATTGTCGGGGCTGATTGCGGAGGCCACGCTACACTGTGTTTCAGGTAGGATCAACGCCACCTAGGCGGCGTTGGTAATGCGCTTTGATGCCAGTCCGTCCCTCCTTCCCGCTTCCCACACCACCACATGTGCGTCCCCTCCCGCTCTCTCTTTTCTCTCCTACGCTCACCCCCTTTCTCTCCTCTAGGAGTCCTCTACTCTACGGAGCCGCGCCCGCGCCCTACACCCCCCACAGCGCATGGGCGTACCCTCCTCCTGTCCTCTCCTACGCTCACCCCCTTTCTCTCCTCTAGGAATCCTCTACTCTACGGTGCGGCCTCCGCGTCTCACACACCCCACAGCACATGCGCGTCCCCTCCGCCTCTCTCTCCTCTCTCACCCCTTTCTCTCCTCTAGGAATCCTCCACTCTACGGGCGGCCCCCCGCGTCCCACACCCCCCCCACAGCGTATGCGCCCCCCCCCTTTCTCTACTGTAGGAATCCTCTACTCTACGAAGCGGCGTCCCACATCGCATGCGCGTCCCCTCCCCCTATCTCTCCTCTCCTACGCTCGCCCCTTTCTCTCCTCTAGGAATCCTCTACTCTACGGAGCGGCTGCCGCGTCCCACACCCCCACAGTGAATTCGCGTCCCTTCCCCCTCTGTCTGCTCTCTACGGTTCCCCCCCCCCCGTTCTCTCCTCCAGGAATCCTCTACGGAGCGGCGCGCACGACAGGTGGTGCGACAGCTACATACTCTGCTGGGGGCGACACGGTAGTTCCGCGGTATGCAAATGAGGGGGCGCGCGCGCCTCATTCTCTCTCCTGTGCAGCGCCGCCATAAGCGCCCGGGCCGCTGCCGCGAAACGAGAGCGGCGACGTTTTTCCCGCTCAAGCCAGCCATATCCCCGCTGCTTCGCATCCACACATGGTTCCCTATAGCGGGAGATGGGAAGTATTTTCTTCTGGTTTCTTTCTCTGTATTGTATTCATGTACCTTTTAACAATGTCATATCCGTGACGGAAATACGCCAGTGAAGCCTTGGTGGACCCCGGCATAAAGCACTTTCGTGTCAAAATTAATGATGCGAGGCTGATAGCGGGTATTCAAAGACGCCTATTTGGTCGCGAATTAATAAGCGAAAAGTACCATCGGGGTCAAATTTTCAACAGTCAGTTGTGTCAGCGGATTTGAAATGACCCGCGCAGCGTCATCGCACTACTTTTTTTGTTCGGAGTAACCGCGCTCTAGCGCCGCAGAGCGCAGAGGCTGCCGCACTACATGCATGGAGGAGGAGCACATCAGAATCCGAATTTTGCAGTGTGGGAAGCGTGCGTCTCGCTCGAGCGGCGTCGTTCCGTTGTTTGCGATAGCCATTTTGATCGCTGGCCACGCAATTCGTGCGGATTCGTCGGTCACCTGCACTTTGGAATCCGAAGACCAATGGTAAGTTATTGCGAATGACTTTTGTGCGTTATTTGTCTCTGTGTGAGTGCGCGTGCTATTGCCTGTTACCAGCTACGTTTCAGTTACTGAAAGGCTCGCTGAGGAATCAGCTTTGATCTATGATCAGCTGTTGTGAAGGCATGACAGAAATACTTGTTTCCTCCGTGACAGCACGTGCTTGTAAACGCGTTTTGTTACGGGCCGTATTCGAATGGGAGTTCAGGAATGCGTAAAACTACTGGTGATGATCGTTTACGTGAGAAGATTATGTGCAGTACCTTCAACGCTTATGTGCAGTTTGTTTATCGTTTGCCTCGGCAGAAAAAAAAAAGAAAAGAAAACAAATATGTATTTTTTTGATGCACTGCATCTGAGCAAATGTATGGGTGGATTGACCCTAGTCAATTAGAGGTAAGCTGCCTTTAGCCCTTTAAACCTAGGCAAATTTTCCTCTTGTGTAAATAAACTGAATTAATTAATTAATTAATTAATTAATTAATGCATTGCAATTTGAGATCATCACAAATATTGCATTTTTTTGTATGTGTATTTGATGCTGTTAGCGCTCGGTGTTTCGTTCACCTGGCCCGCAACACACGGCTGGAGAACTTATTGCATGCAGTGCAGAGCACGCATTTGCTGCAGCTTGCAATCACTCGCGTACAGTGCGTACGGTTCAATAATTTATCTCTCATTGAAGGTAGCTATCAACAATATCATATTTTTTCTTCTTGGGAGCATTTTTTTTCTTCTAGTTGCGATGCGATAAGAGGAGGTGATCATTAGCTGCAATTTGAAACTTCGGGTGCGAGAGCAGAGCGACCGAAAGGTCAAGGTGTCGACAATCGGCTTGTCGTAGTTCCCCCGTTGCGTGTGCACGCGTGGTTGCACAACGCTTAAATGAGCAATAATCGGCGTCTGCTTGTTGCATGCGACGCCTGCATGCGGCATACCGCCTACTAAGCCGGCACAGTTAAATGTGATCGTGAGCGCGTCTTTCTCTGGGGGCCTGTGCCACTACTGTTCGAGGCAATGTGGAATACCAAGATCAACCAAATCACAAAAGTGATCATAATCATGAACCTGCACGTGGCTCCCGACATCATCTTCGCCCTCTCCTGCTTCGCTCCAGAACACATGCGCTGATTCCTCTGGCGTGGCCTGCAATAACCCTGATAGGTGAGAACGAGTATATATATATATATATATATATATATATATATATATATATATATATATATATATATATATATATATATATATATAGAGAGAGAGAGAGAGAGAGAGTTATCCTTGCCGAAAATTCTTGCCGAGGCGGGATTCAAACTTGGGTACCTTTGATCTGAAGGCGAGCGTCCTAACCATTCGGCTATTCAGGCACGCTAGCAGAGCAGAGCAGATCCTTGTATCGCAAAGTGTAGCAGGGAGGTGTTAAAGGGAAATGATTGTGAGGAGGAGGAAAAGGAGTAGGGGAGATAGTAAACAATAGAATAGAAATAATGAGAAATAAATGGAAAGAAATGGAAAAAAGAGAAAGAAATAGAGTGAGAGATAGAGAGAGAAAATTATAGAAAGAAGGAGGAACCACGCAAGAAATACAAAGATGGGGATGAAAGACGAAGAAAGAGAGCAAGAAACAGGGTAAAAAAAATAAGAATAAACAGATATAAAGACATAGAAGAAACGAGTAAAGGAAGAAAGAGAAAATATGCATAACTTAGCCAAACAGAAAAAACCAGGACAACATAGGGGCCCATCAGCTCTGCTGTCTCTCTAGCATTGCGCCTTTAGTGCGTGCAAGATACGCTAACTTTTTTTCTAAAACTCTTGAGGTTAGATTAGCAGCAAAAACAATGCAGTACGCACATGCAGTTGAATGCCGCATGTTCTGTGTTTGTTGCCTCTACAATGAACAATTTCGTCTTGTGTTTCAGAAACGCAATAATATATTGCAGGTTGGCATACAGCTAAGTCGCTGCAATAAATACAATTGGCGCTGAACAATGGCACCTCAGAACGAAGATGCAGATCCATAGCCAGACATGAACTGCTCTACGGCTATTCCCTTTCGGGCAACAAAGGAATTGATATGAGTTTACATAGGCCTCTTTTAATCTTTATCAAGCGGTGGCCAGTTCTGGGAGCTCATTTATGGGTCACCTTGATTGCTTTTCTTTGTTTGAAATGGTAAGAAAAAAAATTGGGGGACCCTTAAGCTTCGCCTTTAAGAGTTGAACGCGATAGCGATATCCCGTCCCTACTGCCTACTTCAATCACATAGTGCATACTATGTAATGGGTAGTATGGTTTAAACCAGGAGAAATTATGCGCAGCAAATGTGGGAAATGTTTTCGAACTTGTTATGCACCCACTACGTGGTGTTAAGGGAATACGCGCAGTAAGGTGTGTGCCGTTTGTAATGGGTGGCTGGCTTTAAACTATGGAATCGTTATGATAGTCACATATTCTGACGCCCGATGGCAATTTACACTTGTAACACACAATATTCCTGGGATATTACATGTTATATTGCGATGCCTATATAAAGGACGCTTGCGTTTGCGAAGCATGCAAGTTATTTTCACTGCATTTCCAAGCAGAGGAAGTTATTTTCATCCAAGCAGAGGCATGGCTGTGTGGTAGAACACCTGCTTGCCACGCAGACGACCCGGGTTCGATCCTCACTCGGACCCGAAAATTTTTATTATTTATTTTATTTGCATGTTTCTCGATTTTTCGGTCACGGACAAGATGATGATTTTTCGCTCACAACCAACGACGGCGACACCGACGGCGACACCGACGCCGACGCCGGAATTTCGGCGAAACGAGCTCTTTAACGCTGTCGCGTTAAAAGTGTGGGAGCTCAACTACATTTATTTCTGGATAAGTGTATCATGCATACTGCTGTGTCACATCATATGAAACTGCACAAACAAAATTTGGTGCCAAGGATAAGTATAAAGGAGTGTGCATCAGCATTTAAAAAACGTTGTGGATGTGTTTAAAATTGTGCAGTTTGTCCTCAGTCACGACAGCATTAAAAAAATTTGCCTAATTCAAACAAATTGCGTAATTAGAAACCATAAAAATAGTAAGTGAGCGTCAGCAATGCTTTGATTGGCTCATTCATGGCTCTGGTTTTAACGCGATAGCGTTTAGGAGCTCGTTTCGCAGATATTCCGGCGTCGGTGTCGGCGTCGGCGTCGGCGTCGTTGGTTGTGAGCGAAAAATCATCATCTTGTCCGTGACCGAAAAATCGAGAAAGATGCAAATAAAATAAATAATAAAAATTGTAGGGTCCGAGTGAGGATCGAACCCGTGCCGTCTGCGTGGCAAGCAGGCGTTCTACCACACAGCCGCGCCTCTGCTTGGAAACACAGTGAAAATAACTTTCATGCTACGCAAACGCAAGCGTTCTTTATATAGGCGTTCCATTATAACATGTAATATCCCAGGAATATTGCGTGGTACAATAATAATAATATCTGGGGTTTTACGTCCCAAAACCACCATATGATTATGAGAGACGCCGTAGTGGAGGGCTCCGGAAATTTGGACCATCTTGTGTTCTTTAACGTGCACTGACATCGCACAGCACACGGGCCTCTACCATTTCGCCTCCATCGAAATGCGACCGCCGCGGCCGGGATCGAACCCGCGACCTTTGGGTCAGCAGCCGAGCACCGTAGCCACTGTTCCACCAAGGCGGACTGCGTGGTACAAGCGTACATTGCCATCGGGCGTCAGAATATGTGACTATCATAAAGATTTCGTAGTTTAAAGCCCGCCACCCATTACCAATGGCACACACCTTACTGCGCGTATTCCCTTAACACCACGTAGTGGGTGCATAGCAAGTATGCACTATGTGGTTGAAGCAGGCACTCGGGACAGAATGTCGCTATCGCGTTAAACTCTTCAAGGCGAAGATTAAGGGTCCCCCAATTTTTTATATATGAAAGGGAAAACAGACAACCACTCGTTTCTGAGAAATCCGTACGGATTTCTCAGAAAGAAAAGCTTCTTAGTTGCCGAAAAATTCGTCCTGGTCCGGGGTTCAAACCCGGGACCAACGCCTTTCCGGGGCGGTCGCTCTACCAATTGAGCTAACCAGGAAGCTAGCAATTGGCAGCGCGAGGGCGAATTCATCGACAACTCGAAGCACATGGACACAAGTAATGCAAAATGAGTTCTGCGGAATCCCGCAAGGTGGCGGGATTTCCCTTTCTATTTTCCCTTTCATAACCCTTCCCTCTTATTGAATATGCATCCGTGGTATGGTTCCCCTGCAAACACTGTGAAATAAGCTCACTAGATAACATTGAACGAAAATCTATCCGCTTCATTTTTCATAACTACAGTCGCAACTTCTCACCGACCTTAGCTCTTCAATCATTAAACATTCCATCACAACTCCCGCGATACCAGCACGAAGCTTTAAAAATTCTACACGCAATAATTAACTCCTCCTCCGGCCTTTCTGACAGCAACCGAATCACATTTTTTGATGAAGGTTGTACTCGCAGCTCCCACGCTTTAAACCTAACGCCTTTCTTTGCTCGCACTAATACCTTTAAATACAGTTTTTTTTCCACGTGCAATAGCGCTTTGGAATTTCCTGCCTGGTAACGTTCGCGGCTTGCCACTAAAAGACTTCATTGTTGCAATTGATGAACATCTGTCTAATGTGTAAACAACTTCATTTTCAATATTTCTTTGTTACGAGTGTTCTTGCTTTGCATTTGTGTTATTTCCTTGCATTTTTTCCCTGTTTTTTTATTGTATCATGTCGCATTCCTGCTATAGCCCTGTATAGGGAACCAGCGCTGGAGTTTTGGCGGTGCGGGCAGCGCCGCCCTGGTGGTCAAAGCGCGCACTTCTCCGCCGCTCCCGCAGACGAGAGCGGCAACTGGTAGAGGCGGTGCGGGCGCGCATCGCCGAAACAAAACCAAAGGGCGCTGGCGGTGCTGTTGCGTATTCATGTGCCACAATATGTAAAAATGAGTGAGGGCGTATCCGTCTACGTTTTAGGGGCGAAGCTCCTTAGGGTGTGGGTCTGTCCCTCCTCTGTAGTTGTAATAGTAGTAGTAGTAGGTAGGTAAGTAGGTAGGTAGGTAGCCACGTGTAGTGGAATGTACCCACTCCACGTGATAAAGATGACGATGACGCAGTATAGTAGAATGTACCCACTACACGTGATAACGATGAAGTATAAGCGCGTTCCAGTATAATTGAATGTACCCACACCACCTAGAACAAGAGAAGGCCTGAACAGGGCTTCGTGACGTCATCGCAGTGAGATCATCCTAAAAGCTGGCTTCACCTGATACAAGTTTTTTCATTCCAACACGCAGTTTTTACCGAATAATTTTTTTTTCCTTGCGACTTTTATGATACAGAAAATATTTCTACTGCCGGGTATTATCACGATGCTTAAAAAACGTAGGCTTGAAATAATTCACCAGGCTCTTCATAGCCGAACACATTAAATTTATAACAATGCACAGCTATTTCGTGCACTTTAGAACAGGTATAAATTTTCTTTTCACACACATTTATTCATGACGCATAATGCATGCAGCCAGAAGAATCCTCATGATCTTTTAGTGTTGACGCCAGCCTCTTTGCATATGAGAGGAAAGCATTATCTGTTGCTCCCTTGGTGGGCTAGCATTGTAAGAAGCGCAAATGCGTCTTATTGTTTTGTGATGTGGAAGCTTCAGTTTTGCTGTACTTCCGATGAATCTGTATGCATGTGGCAATATAGTGTACACAAGGCTGCAGAGCACAAGAAAGTCAGCTGGGTAAATTGATGCTTTGGTGAGGAGAACTTGAAGCTGCTGTGTCACAAATTTGATAACTTGCACTTCCCATTCATGTGGAAGAGCTGATGACGATAAGTTGCTCCAGGAGTGCGACAAGAAGTTTCAGCAGAATCTCGAACTGATGTCCATTCTTTGAAGAATCCTTCATGACATCCTCCATGTCGCACAAAACTTTCTGAAGCACTCTCAAGTTAGAGATCGTCGAGGGAAGCACAGATGAACCTAGGTTTTCCAACCTTATTTCACCGACATAAAGCACCAAAGATAGGTCCGAGGACATTGTCATCGCACAATGCAGAACTGTCGCTTCTTGGTTGCGGAAGTTAAGAAAAAGTACTTGTGTCTGGGTGACGACTTTGCTCCAGAAATCAGCAAGAGAGAGACCACCCACTGCTTTCAATAGGTCTCCGAAACTGGCGATGGCATTCTTCTTTCCTTCTGCTTCTGCATCAAGACGAGCGCGCTTTTCTTCGGGGCTCTCACGCACTGCAGTTAGTTACTTGTCGGGACAAGTAGACAGGGCAATTGGGAAAGATGCTTGGGATGGCAGAAGGCTTCAATCGCTTCAGTTTGAGGGGTACTTCAATTACTTTTCCAGTCATGCTGTCAGTATAGTTCGTCGAGTTCACAAAGTCACTTTCATGGAAGTGGTGCTCACAGACCTGCAATGAAAGCACAAGAACGAAGTATACGAAAGCGACGTTTTACAGAATTATAAGATCCTAGCAAGCCGCTTGTACAGACTAAGGCAGTTGTTGCTTTATATCTCTGCTTCAGTACGGCAACCACGACACGGCCATGAAGAACGCTGTGCGAATCTCGATTTGGGATGTTAAGCCGCGAGCCATCGTTAATTCTGCACTTGGATGCATAGCGGACACATGTATCCTAATTCACATGTAATATCACATGCGTCGTAACTACGCCCTGTGCATCGTCTATTCGATGAAGTCAATTTTACTGTCGAACACATAGCGCGAAATAAATTTATGATTAGACAGACCCGCAATTGACGCCTATACGTTGCATTATACACTTAAAAGCACGAACACATAACAAAATTACGCTGAAACTGTATCTGTACAATTTTCATTCCTTGAAGTGTATAGCGCGTCGTAAGAGATGCAAGTATCACGCAATACACTCAGCTAAACCTTGCTCTCACGAGAAGTACGACCGCGAGAAGCAAACGGGAACATGTGCTTACCACTGTGTACTTCGTAGGTACGAAATTTTCCCGTCGCACAGCCTTCGTCCACGCTGCATTTTGTGCGGGGTCCGACGGAAACCTGTATACGCGCGCTCGCGGTCTGTTAGGATAGTTTGGCCGACAGTTCAGTGCGCAGCTGCACCCAGGCATTTTCGACGGCACGGCAGCAATGTTCTCTGCCGTACCACCGAGCCAAGGGAGTGAAACTTCCTATAGCATCCATGGAACGCGATATACGCTCGCAGCGCCGCACGAACGGCTGGTGTTTGGGGACGGTACTAAAACATGGCGGCGCGTTGCAGACACGCACTGGGGGACGCCATCTTGATGATGACTGAGGATCCGAGTGGCGGGGGGGGGGGGGGGGGGAGATTTAGCGCCAAATTCCATTGGGATGCACCCGCAAGCCAAATTGAGCGAGTGGAAGGTATTCAGATGGCGAGCGCGCGACCTTCTTCCTGTTACGCCACCCGCCACATGATCAAAACGGCAATCGTTGCATTCTGATTGATGAAGGTTTGCCCATCCACTATATTTGCACCACTTATTTTAATAAGAGTTTGTTTTTGTTTACGTGTACACATAAATTAGACAAGAATAAAGCGGATAGTTTGTTTGAATGTTTTATTGCCTCAACGTACCATTGATACAGTAAAAACACAACTTGAATAATTTATATCTTTAGTCGCAGACAAAAGTGCACCGCATATGCCCGCATGCTAATAACTAGGTAATAAAAAAATGCCCCCCCACCTCCCCGAAGGGAATCGTGAGGAAATGCGAATGCATTTCGCGCGCGCTTCACTCCATTTATATATGGTGGTTGTGGTTCGAAGAAGGAAAAGGCGCCTAATTTCTGCAGTCCGGCCGGGAGCACGGCGCAGCGACTTTTTTTTTGCTTTTTTTTGTTTTTTTTTTAATTTTTCTTTATTTTATTTGTGTGTTTTTTTTTTAATTTTTTTTCATGTATAGCTCCGCCGAGCTCCCGCGATGCGAGTGCCCTCACGCACCAGAGCGCGCTCCTCCTCTCCACTCACTATAACACCTGCCGAGGCCGCCGCGGACAACGCCAACGCCGGATGCCTGACATAGCCCGACTAAGAAATGCATTCGCATTTAAAACTGCGGATGCGTAAAGCACGCAGCGATGGAGCGGTGTTTCCTACTGGAACATGCCAATCGCTGCTAATGTGCAATGAGAGACAGAAGACTCCGACTGGACACAGAGACTCGCAGTCCGCTTTTAGTTAACGCGCACGCTGCGAATTTTTATTGTTCAACAACGCACAGGAGAAATCTCCCACCGGCACCACCTTGGAGGTCAAGATCCATTGCCATATATACGGGGTGGCCAGTGAACGGTTGTGCAGCGCAAGCAGTCGGTTTTTTCAACCAAGAAACTCGCTAGCAGACGCTGCCTGCGTCGCGAGGCGAGAGAGGGGGGGGAGCGTAGGAGAGAAGAGAGAGGGGGGGCGCGCATGCGCAGTGGGAGTGTGGACGCTGCGGGCAGAGATGCCTAGAGAGGGGGGAGCGTAGGAGAGGAGAGAGGTGGGACGCGCATGCGCAGTGGGAGTGTGGACGCCGCGGGCAGGGATCCTCGAGGAGAGAGGGGGGGGAGCGTAGCAGGGGAGAGAGGAGGGGAGGCGCATGCGCAGTGAGGGTGTGGTTGCCGCGGGGAGGGATGCCTAGAGGAGAGGGAGGGAGAGAGGTTTTTTATTTCAATTTTTTTAAAGGGTTTCCGCATGCGCAGTAAGGGTGGTCACGCCGCACACCACCACCACCGGATTAAGCTTCGCCATAAGATGCTTCACATCTAACACCTGCCGGCGCTCACCTCCTCAACCTATCCTGCTCCTCCTCCTCCGCGGACAACGCCAACGCCGCACGACGCCGGATGCCTGACATAGCCCGACTATGAAATGCATTCGCATTTAAAAAGTGCGGATAAGTGCACACTGTTCTATTAGTTATCGTATATGTTGCTACAAATACATTTGTGGCATGCCGAGCACTGGCTTGAGCCAAAATGCAACATCAAAATGCAACGCACGATCGACACACATTAAATTAAAAACGCAAGTATAAACAATCGCGTGTAGCAAATGTAGTCATTGGATTAATTTCCAGATGCTCCGCCGTGCATGTCATGTATAATTCAAGCCGCAAAGCAGATAATCATAATGTAACAAATAAATAACGCACGTGTATGCTGAATTAAATTACACAGCTACTGCTGCAACCGCATCCTGATATGCTGTGCAAGCGTAGAAAAACAAAACGAGCATCATGCAGATAGTACCTTTCGTCCGCCGGGATCCGAAAGAATTTTTTGCCGGTGTGGCGTGAAGAATTTCGATTACTCAGCACAGCGCGATTTGTGATGACGGCGCGAATGCATTCATGCGTCTGTTTCGCTGAAGCTTGCAAGGGTTTCGCTGAAACAAACTTTACGGTGTTAAAAGCGGCCTTTGGGACACCGTAGGCCTTAGCATACAAGGGCGCGCGACAAGAAACGCCCCTTTTTTGCAGGGAGAGATAGGATGACTGCGCAGTTTCCGTTTTCCACTCCGAGTGGCGCTCGTATTTTCGCAATCACGAACTGCAACCTTTAGGTTCACTTGCGTATTAAAAACTCCGGAGTTAATAAGTAACCTGGTAATAAATACAAAATGGAACAACAACGTTCATTTATGCTCGTAGGTAGTACAGCCCCCCAAACATTAGGATCGCTGCGGTCACGGGACAGAAAAACCACGAAGGAAAGACACCGCCGACAAAAAGCAGCGCTTCCGCGAAATGGTGTCAACGTTGCCAGACGCTGAGGCTGACGCCGCTAGCATGAACACTCTTTGTATTCGGACCTGCATTATATAGTAATTCTTACTCTCGGTACTGCACCACATGATTAGGCGATGATGCGAATAGACGTATATATAAAGTTTCTTATGTTTTTCGACAAAATAAAGAGGGGTTATAGATACCACATTTAATAAACAGTTTGCCTTTCCCAACGCGCGTGCTGACCACATACGAAAGCGAAGCCAAGTCGTGCCTTTCTTCGCAGGTGCGTGTGCTGCGTCGGCGCTTTGACAGAAAGCCCGCCGATCCGCCCGCATATCTCACTTTGGTGACGTAGAGCCGTGGAGAGGAGGGCCTGCACCGGCCTTCTCTTAGTTCTAGGTGGTGTTGCCTATGCCCACTACAAGTGATAAAGATGACGATGACGCAGTATAGTGGAATGTACCCACTACACCTGATAACGATGACGATGACGCTGATGACCATGAAGTATAAGCGCGTTCCAGACCACAGATTATCTTTCTGCCATGGATGAAAACGATCGAGCTTCGCCCACTGATCATCATTCACTTCGTGGATATGGCGTGATTTTTTCCTTTTAAATCATATGAATAAGAAGGCGGTGGCGTTGCAACCAAGCGGACGGGCGGGCAGGGTATGCTCTGCTCTTGCTCTCCTGTCTAGTGGCGTCAGGCTGGTTTCTAAACCGAATTGTTCGTGTCTGCTAGATTTATGCGATAGTCAAGACGACCACCAGTCGAAACGAGGGCCAAACAGCAGCATTTAACCGGCGGTTTGTCTGAAATAAAAAAATCACGCCATATCCACGAAGTGAATGATGATGAGTGGGCGAAGCTCGATCGTTTTCATCCAAGGCAGAAAGAGAATGTGTGCTCTGTAACGCGCTTATACTTCATGGTTATCAGCGTCATCGTCATCGTTATCACGTGTAGTGGGTACATACCACTATACTGGAACTCACTTATACTTCATCGTTATCACGTGTAGTGGGTACATTCCACTATACTGCGTCATCGTCATCTTTATCACGTGTAGTGGGTACATTCCACTATACTGGAACGGGCTTATACTTCATCTTTATCACGTGGAGTGGGTACATTTCACTACACGTGGCTACCTACCTACTACTACTACTACTACTACTACTACTACTACAGACGAGGGACAGACCCACACCCTAAGGAGCTTCGCCCCTAAAATCACGCCATATCCACGAAGTGAATGATGTCATCGTCATCGTTATCACGTGTAGTGGGTACATTCCACTATACTGGAACGCGCTTATACTTCATCGTTATCGCGTGTAGTGGGTACATTCCACTATACTGCGTGATCGTCATCTTTAGCACGTGGAGTGGGTACATTCCACTATACGTGGCTATCTACCTACCTACTACTACTACTACGACAACTACAGAGGAGGGACAGACCCACACCCTTAGGAGCTTCGCCCCTAAAACTAGGATATTATGCAGCATGCGGCATATTTTTCTTATCAGACCACCACCAACAACCTCCTTCTCAAGCCACCACGTAAAGGTGAAGGATACGGTAAACAGGTAGTCTACATTATTTGCAAACAGTTTCGTAGAAGGAAAGCTGCCTTGTCTACGAGATGTTTGCGGGGGGCACGTTCGCCCAAGCCGCTGAACTAGCCGTTATAAAAAATACGCAGGCGATGGATGCTCGATGCTGTGATGCCTCTGTTTAACTTAATTTGTGCTACAGACATGGTTCTTGTTACCATTAAAGCAGCGCACTACCTGAAGCTTAGCTTTCTGGAGTCAACCGATGCGGCAAAGCTTCTATCTGCATTGGGTGCCCTGCCGAAGTGACATCGGAATTCGTTTGGCTAGAGAATTGTCAAATGTCTTGAATTTTTACTTATGAAGGGAAGAAGTGTAAATTTAAGGGCTCGTTTTTTCTTTGTTAAACTCAATATTAATTAGAGCTAACAGACATTGGATTTCTACTTGTCGTTTAATTTGCCTAACCTAGTGTTTTAGTTTTTCCGCTTGCCTATGTCTCCTTAGAATAAAGGTGTTTGATCAACATCGATAATTGCTAGACTTTTACGTGCCAGACAAGGTATGATTATGAGGCACGCCGTAGTGTGAGTACCATAATCAATTCTGACTTATTTAATGTGCACATAAATCTAAGTACAATGGTGTTCTTTGTATTTCGCCCCCCATCGAAATGCGGCCGCCGTGGCGGGAAATCTATAACGCGGCCAGGAGCATAGCATCTTGACACCATACGCGCTAATCTACCACGGTGGTTTGCTTCATCAACGTCCGCGTGCACACATACTGCGCATTGGGAACACACACCACGACAGAAAAAGATTGACTACTCCTTGCCTCTATTTTTCTTACTGCAGAAGTGGGCACTGTGGTATCGACGCAGCACGTGCTTATCAATGGAGACGTGCAAGCCTGACACAAATCCCAGCAGGCAGTCAGCAAATGTGGACGAGGGAATCGCAATCACGGCACAGCACTGTCTTTTCGACGCCATAAGCATATATATAGGCGCAGTCCACTTTGCAGAGCTTCTCACCGTTTTCCAGTGATTTGCTGTCACAGTTATTCCTTCCGACAAAGTTCTTTTTTTTTAAACCACAGCGCAGTATTACTGGCGGAACGGCTGCTAGTTCTAAAATAAAGCACGGAAACAGCGCACGCGCGTGCTCTCGCCGCGGTACACTGCGGCCGGTCGTCTGGGCGCGAGGGGGCTGAGTTGTGTCGCGACTCGCCGCCAGGTGCCCTTTTTCAGCGCGCCACCTATCCAGCGCTGGTCTCCCATAGGGCTGCAGTATGTATAAATAAATAAAAAGAATAAATAAATAGTAATCTACGTAGCGGAAAATGTGCGAAGCTAATTCACCAAGGTTACTTTTAATTTTGCGGTCAACGAAAAAGGTGTTACTCAATGCGGGTGCTACTCAAGACTATGCAAACTCCTGCCCTTTGGCAGGAGTTTGCATAGGGTCTTGCGTAGCGGGTTTGATGAATCTGCACCAGCTCGCCGAGTTTTTAGATGTGAAGCATCTTATGGCGAAGCTTAATCCGGTGGTGGTGGTGGTGGTGTGCCGGCGTGACCACCCTTACTGCGCATGAGCAAACCTTTCCAAAATAAAAAATAAAAAACCTCCTCTCCCCCCTCTCTCTCCTCTAGGCATCCCTCCCCGCGCTCCCACTGCGCATGCGCGTCCCTCCTCTCTCTCCTCTAATACGCTCCCCCCTCTCTCCTCTAGGCATCCCTGCCCACAGCGTCCACACCCCCACTACGCATGCGCGTCCCCCCCCTCTCTCTCCTCTCCTACGCTACCCCCCCTCTCTCGCCTCGCGACGCCGACGCAGGCAGCGTCTGCTAGCGAGTTTCTTGGTTGAAAAAACCGACTGCTCGCGCTGCACAACCGTTCATTGTCCATCCCGTATATATGGCAATGGATCTTGACCTCCAAGGTGGTGCCGGTGGGAGATTTCTCCTGTGCGTTGTTGAACAATAAAAATTCGCAGCGTGCGCGTTAACTAAAAGCCGACTGCGGGTCTCTGTGTCCAGTCGGAGTCTTCTGCCTCTCATTGCCCATTAGCAGCGATTGGCATGTTCCAGTAGGAAACACCGCTCCATCACTGCGTGCTTTGCGCCTCCTCAGTTTTCTCTCCTGCGCAACGCTGCGATAGCGCCAGCGTCAACGCCACCGCCAGTGTAAGCGTTAGCGCCCGCTGCTTCACATCTACACATGGTTCCCTTTAGCGGGAGATGGTGTAATTTTTTATCTTACAAAACGTGAATAGGCTATGAAATTAGAGAAAACAGTGTTGATAACTGCATTTTTTTATTAAATGATGCAAATTATTAGAAAAATGAATGTGGAGAAAAAGAAAGCGCCCTGCCTTTAAAAGTCTTACATATGTATTCCACGTCATGCATCTATTCTTTCAGCTGTGACAGCATCGCACTTTGCTTTGTACTTGTGTATGTGTTACGTCTGTCGCTCCAAGTGTTGGCCTTTACCATCAATGAAGCCATAGCGCTGATAAGACAGGGACCACGGAAAGAGGAGAGGAGGTGCGCTTTCTGTGGTTCCTGTCTTATCAGCGTTATGCTTAATTGAACGTAACAAACCAGCTAGCCGAAAAGTCCGTTCTCTTGGCCTTTACCACTTGTGGCAGAGGGTGGCACACCCTTCCAACTGCAGAATGAGCGGGGCATACAAACTTGAAGCTTTGAAATTCTCGTACACCCCAAAAGTGCAGTTCAATGTGCACTTCTGGCACCATGGGCATGAGTGGCATAGGCTAGCAGTCCTAAAGTGAGGAGAGTTAACCTAGGCCGGGTAAATTGCATACCTTTTTTTTGTACTCTGGATGCTATGAGTACAAATCTTTTGAAGCATCTCTGAATGAAATGCTTGCTCGCAATACGCAATGTTTCTTTTATGCAGGAGATCCTGTTGTTCCTGTGCTGAATTTGGTGGCGACGTAATTTAGGATGACTTTGGCAGGTTGATTTTTTACACAGGTTAGTAAAGAAGTTTTCGAACTGCGAGCAAAAATGTTTTTTTATTGTTGCTCTTAAACGCGTCAGAAAGAAAATATGATGTGAGAAACTGGCAAATGCCAACTGTTACCTGAATTTGTTAAGTGATGTTCTTTTTAGCAGCTGCTGTTAACTCAAAAAATCTCGCCATATCCACGAAGTGAATGATGATCAGTGGGCGAAGCTCGATCGTTTTCATCCATGCCGGAAAGAGAATGTGCGGTCTGGAACGCGCTTATACTTCATGGTCATCAGCGTCATCGTCATCGTTATCACGTGGAGTGGGTACATTCCACTATACGTGGCTATCTACCTACCTACTACTACTACTACAACTACAGAGGAGGGACAGACCCACACCCTTAGGAGCTTCGCCCCTAAATATCACAGCATATCAACGGAGTGAATGATGATGAGTGGGCGAAGCTGCGGAGGTTCATCGGTAAACCGTGAATCTTGCGTGAATTCTGCCCAGTACATCATCACCGACGTGAGATCGGGCGCGTTTATACTAAAGAGTCGATGAGAGTTATGGTGACTGAAGCAATCATGGTTACACCGTGAAATCTTCAGTGGTTTCGCCCAGCAGTAATCAAAGCGATAGTGTGTGTGAAACTTGCCGCTTGCCGGATCGCCAAGCAGCACGATCCGGCAAGCGCACTCGTACGGCGATCCGGGGAATGAGAGATCCCCGCGCAATCGGAGAGCAGCTGCACCGCCAACGCCATCTAGCGTACCTTCACCCAACCGCCATATTGTACGCATGCCTATGGGACAGCGCCCTCTCGGAAACGAGACGAGATCTGGAGATGACGACACCATATCCACGGAGTGAATGATGATGAGTGGGCGAAGCTTAGGAGGTTCGTCGGTAAACCGGTAATCTTCCGCCAATTCTGCGCGGTACATCATCAATGACGTGAGATCGGGCGCGTTTATACTAAAGGGTCGATGAGTCATGGCGACTTGCAGCTCACTTTAATTTTACATGTACGCTGTGAATTTTTTTTTATTGTTTAATCACGCACAGGAGACATCTCACACAGGCACTACCTTGGAGGTCGAAATCCAGTGCCTACTGGCTACTCAGGATGCATGGACAACCGAGAACCGCCCAGGTGATGCCATAAGAAGCTTCGCCCCTAAAACCACAGTGCAAGCATGTCAAAAAGCAGCACATTGCAAGCTACAGCACTGCACCTTGTCGGGCCTATGGGCCCTTATCTGCAGCACGCACGCTGGAAGCAGGCGGAAGGATAACACACGCTATATTGGTCATGCGCGTGACGAGCGGCAGCGTTGGAAAAAAACGGCAGATCCCACGCACTGTGGGAATCGATGTGATGCGAAGCAGCCAGCAAGGAACAAATCATACTGTGCATAATATGCATGTCATTATTTACATGTTAGGACCTGTCATTTGTGTTCGTCATGCAGTCACGTCGCGCAATACAAAGTTTGGTGTATATCAAGCATGTAAATGGCATTGTAGATGACATGCATGCCAAGATTTTCATGTAACCGCCTGCCACTTTTGTTCGCTCAATTTTTTACCTCGAATCGCAGCGAGACGCGAGACCAATCTGCCTCCGTTTCACATGAGTTCGTATTCTCGCGCTCTGCGCATCGTGCAGACGCCATCCGCGTTCCAGCGTTTAAATTGACGGACACTTAGCCAATTCCAAAGTGTGTTCCTCGAACGCCAGTGCCGCTGAGACGGGGTCGGTCAGAATGGAACGTGATGCGCACGTCTCCCTCCTTGCATGATTAGAGACGCTCGGCGCAGCGACGCTACGCAAGCAAAGCGCGAGCGCTGTTGAGTCCAACGCGACCGGCGTCCGTTTGCGCGCCCCGGCGCCCACCTGGCACTGTGGCAGGGCACGGCTGGAGGAACGGACGGACGGACGGACGACCGGACGGACGGGCGGACGTGAGCATAAGACATTAAAGGCTTTCACCTTAAAATTTGGTGTACATCAAGCTGGCGAAACGGCCACAAGAGTGTCATGAGCGTGGCATGCAAGTCATGTTGCACATGACATGTCATGATTTGCATATTACCACTTGTCATTTATCCTCGTCATACAATCACGTCTCTCAATACCAAATTTGGTGTATATCAAGCTAGCAAAACTGCCACGGGAGTACCATGAGTGTGGCATGCAAGTCATGTTGCACATGACATGTCATGGTTTCCACATTACCACTTGGCATTTATGTTCGTCATACAGTCACGTCACGCAATACCAAATTTGGTGTATATCAAGCTAGCGAATTGACCGTAAGCGCGGCATGAGCGTGGCATGTAAATCATGTTGTATATGACATGCAGGTCATGATTTTCATATTACCACCTGTCATTTATGCTCGTCATACAGTCACGTCCCTCAATATTAACCTTGGTGTATATCAAGCTAGCGAAACGGCCACGAGAGTGTCATGAGCGTGGCATGGAAGTCATGCTGCACATGACATGTCATGATTTCCGTATTACCACTTGGCATTTATGTTCGTCATACAGTCACGTCACGCAATACCAATTTTGGTGTATATCAAGCTAGCGAAACGGCCGTCAGCGCGCCACGAGCGTGGCATGTAAATCATGTTGTACATGACATGCAGGTCATGATTTTCATATTGCCACCTGTCATTTATGTTGGTCATGTAGAAATGTCTCATCGTACCAATTTTTGGATATATCAAGTTAAGAAAACGGCCTCAGGAGCACTATGGGCATGACGTGTAAATCATACTTTTCATGACAAGTTAGTCATGATTTTCATGATATGACCAGTGAATCATGTTTTTCATACAGTCATGTTATGCCATACCAATTTTGGTATAAATTCCATTAACGATACGGCCAGGAGAGCACAAAGTCGTAGGCGGCTAGATAGATAGATAGATACGCTCAAAGTCGCCGAAGTTCGCTAAGAAATGCTTCGCATTTAAAAGCCACAGGGGGGGGGGGGGGGCAGATGGACGCTAACCGATAAGGAAGGAGGTGAGACGAGCCCGCGGGCTTTTCGGCCGGGGGCATGGGGATGCGATGATGGTCGCGCGACGCGCCCAGGGTTTCCTCCGTGAGTGCTGCAGAGCAGGGGCCTCGCCGGTTTGGGGCGTTCGCTAAGGCGAGTCGGTGGCTCGTTTTCTATTGCCATATGCGTGTGAGTTCGTTTGCTTTCCTGTCTTTACGTTTCGCGTCCTATGTTCCGTTGACCGCCAGACTGCGAGATTGTTCGTTCCGGGCCTTTGGTCCTTCTCTTTCTTGTATGCGTTTCTGCCGTGTTGTGCCGGCCTGGAAGGCTTCGTGAGACTCTTTTGAGCCGTGAAATAAAAGCGGTTCTTACTCCCAGCGTTGCTGGCTCGTGTCGTGCGGATTGCGGCTCACGGACCCCCCCTGAGTGGAGGCGGAGGCCTTAAACCTTTAGCAACCTATGCTGTATTCCGACCATGCAGTCCCCCCAACTTTCCAAAGGTTGTGTTTCTGTGAATGCGTTCTGGGTGTGTGTTATTTGAAAGGTTTTATTAAAAGTTTAGGTTAAAAAGCAATTTACTACATTTGACTTTAGCCAGCAAGACTAGCTCAGTTCTTGCTTTTTATAGGGCATATACGCTAACGAACATTTCAGTTATGAGCTGCAAAGTGGCTGGTGTCTTTCAGCGGTGAAACTATTGTGAACAAGGCTCCCGTCAGGGGAGCCGAAACGTCTTTCTTCGTATTCCTTTTCATGGTCGGTGTCCTCCTTTTATTTCTATCATGTTACTTGCTGACCAGACGGGCTTTCGTCAAAACCTCGACTTCAGCGGTGAAACTAGTTTTGTATGGGCTAGCCAGCCAGTGAAGTTTCTTTTACCTTATGCACTTTTGTTTTTCCTGGCTACAACTATACTTTGACCTCCTTTTCCAGGGGGGCCTGATCACAAGCCTTGGAGAGAGGCTGTAAGCAGCTTGGATGCACTACTTAAAGTTTCGGAGAGGAAGAGGAGGCAACATTTGCGGCAGTGGGATCCGGTAACTACATGTTTTTAAATTGAAGTTCTTGGGGAGTACAGGAACAGTTTTTGTGTGGTGATTGGGATGACTAGCGGCGGCTGTGGCATAGTCATGTTTCACTGAGAAAGTCAACAACACTTCCTACGTTATAACCTTCAACTTTCTTTAAAGCGCAAGTAACAATAGTTTGGTGTGTCCAGATGAGAACGATCACAACTTCCCAGTTACGATTCCCAATTTTGATTAAATATACTCTAGGCACAGGTTTCAGACCCATAACAATGATTTCAAAGCTAGTCATGAGCAGCAAAAAAAAGTTTGTTGCCTAAAGACAACACAAATTTTGGCCTAGAAACTTTCCTGCCAATTGCAGAGTTTCGGAACATGAAGCGCACCCTCCAAAAAAAAAAAGTTGGACGTCTTGGTCACAATATTTATTCCAATCAAAGAACAAGGGAAATTCAAAATTATGAGTATTTTGTTTTTCTTTTCTGTTGAACAATGATTGAGGGGGAAAATGACAACATGGTGAATGGCGTAAAATACTCGATTTCAGAAATTTAATGCTGTAGACATGTTAAAGTGACCGACAACTGCTCAGAACATGAAACGAGACGACTCCACTGATGGAAATATTAAATGCGAAGCATTTTTTTTGCGTGCTGCAGGCACTTTTAGCGTTTTTATCTACGTACTATCTATCTAGCCGGCTACGTGTGGGTGCTCTCGTGATCATCTCCTTAACTTGGGGTAGACCAAAATTTGTATGAGAGGGTAAGAGGGTTTGATGATTATGACTGTCTGGTGATGACGGGAATAATGTGAAATTTTCGTCACGTATGACGTCAAACCCTTTCCTCCAGACACGTGTGGATCATACCCGTATACCACGGGCCACGGTATGCGGACATGCGCCACAGGTGTTTAACAGTTTATATCGGCCGAGGAACGGCGAAACAGATATTGGTCATTTATATGCGAGAGCGTTAAGAAAAACCGACATCGGCAGCGTTGACCTGACGAATGCAAAGAATAAATGTTATGGTCCCAGGAGGAATCGAACCCAAGAATTCTGCGTGCCAATCAAGTATTCTACCACAGAGCCACGCCACGTCTCGGAACTGCTTTGGAAAAAACCCTATGCAGACGTAATGTTGGTGAAACGTGAATTGTGGTTGCAGTGCTACCCATCTAATTTTATAAATATTACATCTCTACTCCAATGATACAGGTGGGTTAGCGTCAATTGGAGTTAGGTGCCATCCACTGAAGTTGGTCTGCGTAGCATTATCCAGGGCTACTATTCTCGCAAGCACAAGCGCTACATTTCAGCTTACCGCTTATAGCGTTGGTAATACGCATGTTGGTCTTGGCATTGTTGCGCAACTGTAAACAATTGGTTATATAAAACATATGCGACTGTTCAACATGCATGTTAGTGCGCGTAACATTTGTGCATGTGTATAACGTCATTTCATAACGTTTCGCTCAAGAAAAAAATTACACCACAGTCACCTTCCTTCCACGTTCTTTGCAAGACAACGATTCCCAAGGTACGTGGGATCTGCCAAATTTTCGTCCGTCGCATTGACTCAAACGAACCCTGTTTTTTCGTGAGGTGGATTTATATTTTTCTTTCTTAATTGAAAATGGCGATAAATGACCTGTGGCGCACTGGCGGCAAAAACATGATCAAATGTACCCGGCCACGTGAACGTTGATTGTTGTACGCGGTCGACAATAATTTTGTTAGTATTGAAATATTGTTAGTTTCTTTATAACAAAAGATATTATTGCATAAAAATGCACATGTAGGCCTGCAGTCATAGTATGCACTAAAGTGGTGCTGCCTTCGCGTGACTTTAAAGCTCTTGCCACCTGACGCTTTCCTTTCAATAATTCTAGGAAATAATATATGATGATACTCGCGGCGGCGTCGCTCACGATGCGAGCAGGCTGAGGCACTTCGACATATGTATGCTTTAGTCGTGCAGTGACGAACTTTTTCTGTGTAGTGACGTCGTTGTTATTAACGTTTCTCTGTGGCAACCGATTGTGATGAAATGCTTACTTTGCACATCGCTTTCTTATTCAAAAAACCATTATTCTTGTTAGAATGAAAGTTGGTCATATTAGCCAGCAGATTGGAAGCAACTCGTTGTCGATGAGCCTATGGGCGTTGAACTCGCGCTCAGCAGCTTTCGCACACGAACCGTAAGTGACTTGCACAACAATTGGCGTTGGCAATGTGCGTGTTATAACCAAGTGATTTCTCAGGCATCAACCAGAAATTTGCTATACAAAACGCTTTGACTCGAACTATCCTACATGAAAGGATAGCGGACTTACGTTCAAGTTTTTTGCTTTCTGTAACCCTGTCGAAATTTTATTCGCCTGCACAGTATATTAAGACGAGTTGAACCTTCAGTGTCATTCTGTTTTCATATAAGCACACGTACACAGATAATGAACTCATGCATATCACAAAACTTACATGGTTCATCATTTTCTGACCTTGACGCGGTTGCGAAATCAGCCAATCATTCACTAAACACATTCTGTAAGCGTTAGCCATGCCAACTTTGAGAAATCTCACTCAAACAGCACGCATTATCTCACACTCATAGCCACAGTGATTTAATATAATTAATGGCGGATACTGCCTTTGTTAAAAGAACCTAGCAGAAATTACAAGATAAATGCTGTGACGCACGAAAGCGAACTTGCTTTCCTAGAAAGCGAACTTGCTTTCCTAGAAAGCGAACTTGCTTTCCTAGAAAGCGCTCTGTACAGACGCCGCCTACAAAAGCCAAATGGATACGCTATGTGGCTGTTCAGGCACGACTACTGTGTTTCTGCAACCAATACTTGCATATCGACAAAGTGTGAACGAAGTTGACATCAGTGAAGAGCCACAATAGAAAACCTCCAAAGCAATCACTCAAATTATCGTCCTGCATTGCTATACAGTCGTACCACCACACATGAGCGCTAAAAAATTAGCAGTGGCTTAGCTCGGCTATGCCAGGATGTACGTAGCGGGAGCTACGGACGGACGGGCAGAGAGACAGACCGACAGACAGATCGACGGACAGATGGTCGCACAGACAGATGGACGGACTGACGGACGGACCCACGGACGGACAGGTGGACGGACGGACCGACGGACTAGCGAGCGAGCTCACGCGAGTCAAGCGCCATCCCTGTAGTGACACGTCACTCCGGAGCTTCCAGGCCTTCTCCGGCGCGCCTGCTGTGCGCCGTGTGACATCACTGCTCCTCGGGCATGCACAGCACGGTTCTCGATAAGCCACGCGAAACTTCTCAACCTCGGCCAGTGTGCTCTTACGCTACGAAATTATTCGCAGCATTGTACTCAAAGGCGCCAGCGAAGTTCAAATACATCTGGACCTAACCCTCGCTATGGGCGAAACTTTTTATCTGGAAGCGCAATTTTACACAAGCACTGTTCTGATGCTTACCTATAGAGGACCCCACAATGCACAGTCCTAGAAGAGCAGAAATAGAACTCCGGCGAGAAGCCATGGAAACCACGGCAATCACAAAACCAAACGACATAGCGCGTTGATTTAGATGTGCATGCAATGCGTTTCTCGTGCGGAGTCTCAGTGACTGCGGAAAAAAAGAGAGCTAAACGACAACCTACGCTTGCTGTAGATAATTTCTTTCCCTTGCCCTCTTTTTCAAGTGCAACCCTTTATTGAAACAGTTGTTTTGGATGTTTATGGCGAATAAATGAATCGACTTTATTCTACTCTGAAGTCATTTGTTCGCTCGTGAGAGCTGAGGACATAGTGGATTGGCTATTCTCAGGTTAAGAATGTACAATGCATGCTGAAGCTTGTCTGTAGCGGGTGTACTTGTCTTTTTGTGGTGTTTTTCTCGCGCAAGGCTATCTTCTACCACAATGAGAATATAAAACCCTCCTTCACCCTTTTTTTTTAATGACGGCCGAGCATAGAGTATGCGGCAAGGCTTGGGGGAACCTATTGTGCAAAGCGCTACGCGACACATTCTACGGCTTTAGTAGACAGCTTTAGTTGGGGGGTACGCAACAACCTACGTACGCAGCACGATACGATGCGTACGCTGCAAGCGAAGCGCTCAGCAACACTTTTAGTTTACCGTATCGACCTTACCGGCATGCGTTTGGTCCAACTAGACGCATCATATGCATAGGCGTGCGCAGGGTTCCCCTTCAGGGGGGGGCGAAGGTTCATCGCAGCGCCCCCCCCCCTCCCTCTTATGTCAATGTATGGGGCAGACTTTGCGCCCCCCTCTCTCAGGTGACTAGGGGGGGCGGCCGCCCCCCTCTGCCCCCCCTCGTGCGCACGCCTATGATCATATGTGAAATGAAACAGCTTTCGAGTGCTTTTTAGCGCCATCCTGCGGTACCGGCCGTTATAACGGCCACCGCCATCCGAGTCAAGCTGAATCATCGGATGCGCGTTTTTACGTTCTGTGCCATCTTGCAATCTGGCTGCTCTTTCATTCGAGATCTCGCGATAGTGTCACGTAGCTAGCGCTACCTCTCGTTACGTTTGAGCGCACCGGATATTTTTTCGGGCGTACGCACGCATCCGCGAAATAGATACGTTACGTACTGCGCATGCGCACTTCTCTCCCTGTAGCCATGCTGCGTACGTAGGCTCGTTACGTACGCTAAACTAAAAGCGTCTAGTAACTAAAAGCGTCTAGCAACGGTATGGCGTCCGCAGATACCAGCGAGAGCGATACTGCGAAGAAGCCCAGCGTACTTCAGATGGATACGTTTGCGCATACAAGAGATGCGAACACAGCATCGATACCCTTGCGTTACGCACGCTACCGCCGTTGCATGCCTCGCGTGGCATTGTGTCTGCCGTCGCTACACAATCTGGGCCTAGTTGTCTCGTAGCGTAGTTGGTCTCGTTGACTGGATTGTTCGCCTTACTCGGGACCTAATGTACTTCGGGTAGCGCTGACCAATAACGACAGTTGCACTTAAGGTTCTTATTTAAGGAGTCGGGCAGAACTGGATATACTGCATAGAATGAAGGTATATTCGAGATTACATATTTTCGTGAGGTTATACAACAGGTGATACCAGAACCGAAAAAATGGAAACGCAGCACAACATATCTAATACTAATGAGAACTAGCAGACGAGGAAACTATAGGGGGTGTTATTAGTAGTAACTGTAATGCAAATATAAGAAAGAAAAGTGGACGAAAAGATAACTTGGCGCCGGCAGGCATCGAACCTGCGCCCGATGCACTACCAACTGAGCTACGGCGGCGGTCACCCCGCCGTCCACTCATCATGGTATATATGGACATTTAAACGTGGGAGTGTCAGCCAGCGCAGCCTGTAGCCATTACAGCGAGTGTGCAAATCTTGTTGTTTTTTTTTGCCTGTTGGCGTCACGTAGCCTGTGATCTTATGAAGAGCTCGCAGCTGACCCATAATCTTTCGCATACTACCTGAAAGCATCAAGGCTGCCAGAATAAGAGCCTCGCTATGAATGAAGGAAAGAAGTTTAAATTAAAGGGTTCGTTTTCCTTTGTTAGACAAAATACTATTGTGAACTAACAGACAAGGATGCCAAGGAATGTATAGGGGATGTTATTAGTAGTAATGGTAAGGTAAATATGAACAAAGAAAAGTGCACGAAAAGATAACTTGCCGCAGGCTGGGGCCGAACCTGCGACCTTCGAATAATGCGTCCGATTCTCAACCGAATGAGCTACGGCGGCGCTTATCCCTCCGTCCTCTTTTTAGGGTATATATGTGCATTTAAACGTGGGAGGGTCAGTCAGCGCTGCCAGTAGCCATAACGGCGGTGCAGGTTCACCGTGCCGGCGGCAAGATAATATTAAGTGCGAATACACTTCTTAAGCGACCCCGAAAACTCCGCTGGCATCCGCGCTCCTCCTCCTCTCCCCTAGCAACGGCGCGAGGAGCGGAGAGGAGCGTTTGTAGCAACGGCGCAGCGACGTCACGCCTCACGTGACTGCGCGCGCTCCGCCCACCGCTCCGTGGCTGTCTTAACCGTGCTCTCGACCGTTCGCTGGCTGGGCGCTTCTTGCTCTTCGCCGTGGCCAGACGCGGCGGTTGTGTTAGCGTCGCTTGCGTGGAGTGGCCCGCTCGTCAGTTGATTTTCGCTCTTCGCCGTGGTCGGACGCGGTGTTTGTGTTAGCCTCGCTTGCGTGGAGTGGGCCGCTTGTCAGTTGATTTTCGCTCTCCGCCGTGGCCAGACGCGGTGGTTGTGTTAGCGTCGCTTGCGTGGAGTGGCGCGAAATGCATTCGCATTTCCTCACGATTTCCCTTCGGGGAGGTGGGGGGCATTTTTTTTCGTCCACTTTTGTTTCTTCACATTTAGTTTACAATTAGTACTAATAACTTCCCGTAAATTTTCCTTGGCATCCTTGTCTGTTAGTTCTCATTACCACGCGCGTGTCTTGTTTCAAGTTCGCTGTATTCCGGTTTAGACCCACAAAGACTGTCAGCAATGCTTGCCGCAGACAGCGCCTCAGTGTTCGAGAAGCTTCGCGATTTTAGTAGCTCGTTTTGTTAAGATTATGCATATGACGCGAGCAGTCAAGCTTCTTTCCAGAGCTTACGCGGCCGCAAGCGATAACGTTGGATTCTTGGATAGCACATATGTAAAAGCCGACGCGCTTTAACCTCTCGTCTGTTTTATCGACGGCCGACGCTTTCTTCTCCGCTATCATCGTACTGTGTGTATTGCTGTAGTTTGAGTTTCCATTTGTCGGCCACAAGTTCGGCCAAATAAAGAGTTGCATCTCTCGACACGCCGACTGCTGCCTTCGTCTACGTCACGATCCTGTGGCATATGATGTAGGTGCTGGTATCATTCATGTTCCGGAGGGCAACGAGAAGCCGGGAGCCAAGCCTCACAACGTGAAGACACGGAAGGCCTGCAGCAGCAACGGACTAGCTGCAGGCTGCAAGGTTTCCAACCGGAGTTCGGACCTCGACCTGACCATACAAGAGGCCACGGCGACGAAGACAAAAACATGGTCGATCCCTCCGTCATAGGAATCGGATACAACACGAGAGTAAAAGGTCTTTCCTCACAGAAGTAGTTTGAATGTTTACTGTACATTGGTATGACAGAGCTCGCACAATGTCTATTGGTGTTTGACAGCTATAGAACCGTTTAACGTGAATGCACTCACGTTGATGCTTAGTGATGCATTTTCATTCCGGCGACTAACGTCCATAATCAATTATTAAACAAACCCTTGTGGTCATGGATGCTTGTCAACAGTGAGAGCAGAATCAACGGTGAGAGTCAACAGGGAGAGCAGAATCAGAGAAAGCGGTGTGACAGCCATGAGAGCGTCACTGAATGGACGCCGATCTTGGGCTAAGGTCCGCCTACTCGCGGCATGTTAGAGTGTAAAACGGCACTGCCCGACTAGAGGGGAACGCAACATGTGTCGTGTCTTCTCTATTGGCCGGCCATGATTTTTCATGGGTCGAGCCGTGGAGCGTAAGTTTGGAACGCGTAGTTACAGCCAAGCTAGAGTGTACTAGAATAGTACACTCTAGCCAAGCAAAGTAGGCAAGCGTCGCAGGGTTATTTTTGGTATGGATGGATACCATGAGCGAAGCCGACGCTTGGGCTAAGGGTAAGTTTGGAACGCGTAGTTACAGCCAAGCAAAGTAGGCAAGCGTCGCAGGGTTATTTTTGGTATGGCATGGATACCATGAGCGAAGCCGACGCTTGGGCTAAGGTCGCCGCCTGGAGGTGTGTTAAGACGTCGACCAAATTGCACTTGCACTGTTCCAAACGCGCCTAATGGGACGGTTGCTTAGAAACGACGCTATGAAAAAAACTAATCGTGGATTTCATGGTCATTGATGCATTACTTCACTTTAGCAAGAACGCTGTCAGAAGGGCAGTGGTAGATATATAAGACGCGTTTGTACAGCCTACAGCGTTGGTGACCGTGTCGCAGTGGATAGCGTGCCCGGCACCTCTTCTCGCGGACGAAGAGGTCGTGGTTTCGACTCCCGTTGGCGGCAACCTTTTAGATGCGAAGCATCTTATGCTCGGGGCTTTTGTCCGTCCCTCCCGCGTCCCCAGTCCCGCGTCCCCCCGTCCGGCCACTTTCATGCAAGTAGGGAAGCACCCATTATGAGAACCAGAACACTGTAGTAATATGAGGCCGTCAACCACTACTACAGTCATCAGAGTCATGGCCGAGAGCACAGAGAGGCTGCTTAGCAATGGCTAGGCAGGTGGTGTCTGTCGGCCCAGGTTGACCCCATTCCTTGATCTTGCTTGCATGTGTTTGCAGGGGGCTTAGTCCGTCCCTTCTTCCCGCGTCCCACACCACCACAGCGCATGCGCGTCCCCTCCCCCCTATCCTCTCCTACGCTCACCCCCTTTCTCTACTTATAGGAATCGTCTACTCTACGGAGCGGCCCCCCGCGTCCCACAGCGCATGCGCTTCCCCTCCCCTATCCTCCCCTACGCTCACCCCCTCTTTCTCTACTTATAGGAATCATCTACTCTACGGAGCGGCGCCCGCGACCCACAACGCATGCACGTCCCCTCCTCCTCTCTCTCCTCTCTTACGGTCCCCCCCCGTCCTCTCCTCTAGGAATCCTCTACGGAGCGGCGCGCACGACAGGTGGTGTGACAGCTGCATACTCCGCTGGGGGGCGCCACGGTACTTTAGCGGTATGAAAAATGACGGAGCGCGCGCGCCTCATTCTCTCTCCTGTGCAGCGCCGCGATGAGCGCCCGCGGACCGCTGCCGTGAAATGAGAGCGGCGACGTTCCTCCCGCTCAATCTAATTATCTCCCCGCTGCTTCGCATCCACACATGGTTCCCTTTAGCGGGAGATGGGGAATTTTTTTCTTTGCATTCTGATCGTGCGCATTTTTTTTGACGTCACTTCCGTGACGAACATACGCCACTGAAGTCTTGGTGGACCCCGGCATAAAACATTTTCCCGTTAACAGGCAAGATGACGGCCGCAGTACCCCCCCGCGGCGACCATGATGCAGCCACCTAGAGTTCCGCCGACGTTTCACGCATCGCGAAGTGAAGGCCTCGATACCTGGCTTGAGACGTTCGAAAGAATGTCAACGTTCAACAATTTCAACGCTGACGACAAGCCGCCAGGTGTACTTTTAGCTGGAAGTAGCAGCAAGGAAATGGTTCGAGAATCGGGAGGCCACTCTTCGAACCTGGCAAATCTTTCGCAGCACTTTCGTGGAAAAGTTCACGAGTGTCGTCCGAAACGAAAGGGCTGCGACCTTGCTGGAGACACGGGGGCAGCTTCCGTACGAAAGTGTAAACATTTTTGCGGAGGAAATGACCCCACGCCTCTGCCTCGCTGACCCTGACATGCCCGAGGAAAAGATGGGTCGCTTCTTGGATGCGGGGGGGGGGGGGGGTAAGCAAGACCTGTTTGCCGGCCTTGCACGCAACCCACCGAAGACGGTCATAAAATTTGTTGTCTCGGAGGCCACGACGATTGAAAAGGCGCTTGAAATGCGTACCTACCAGTGCAGCCGCCGCATTCCCTCGACGACCTACGGGGAGGTTCAACCGCTGTATTCAGACGACCTGCGCGAGACCATCAGAGCGATTGTTCGGGAGGAGCTGTGAAAATTGTTTCCATCAACGCAGCCTCAGCTTGGAGCCAATCGTCGACGTCGTGCGCCATGAGGTCCAGGAAGTTCTGGGAGCACGTGAATCAGCGCAGCCTGAGCCACAAGCGATGAGGTACGCTGCTGCAGCGCGTCGTAACGCTCTTCCTCAGCGCCCACGTGAAGGCGCCGCACCGCCGCAGTTCCGCCGCCAGAAACCGCCGGCGCCGCCACCGATGCGGCACCACCCACCTGTAGGGCAGCGCTACGCCACAGCGGACAGCCTGGTCACACCTACCGCCGCTGCTAGTACCGACAGATGGGGCTGCGTGGTTTCGCCACCGACGCGCCGCGTCCAAAGCGGGGTAAAGGACCACGCGACATCCGCAGACTACCTAGCAGGAGCGCAGTGGACGCCCCAACGATCTTCCAGATCACCTTCGTCAGGCCGCTACATCTCAATGCACCGCAGGCATTACAGCGAGCAGGGCCGGCGTACTGCCTGCTGTGTGGTTGCTGTATGACGAAATACCGAAGACCCTCCGCCGCCGACGACGACGCCGCGACGAAATCTAAAGAACACACCGCAGGCCAAACGGAGCAGCCCTCACGTCGCAACTTCGCGGCCCGAAGAAGACCTGAAGACGCAACGTGCAAGCCAGGCCCCTAGCCAGGAATTTTTTTCGGGGGGGGGGGGGGCCCACCTGCTGCAAACCTTGAAAAACACCTATTTTAAGTTATTTATTCTCGGTAAAACACCCCCCTCCATCCGAATTTCGGGGGGGGGGGGCGAGGGCCTGGGCCCCTTCCCCCCCCTGGCTACGGGCCTGGTGCAAGCAGTGGAACAAACCGGACCTAGCCGTGATCCGACGCCACGACCTAACCGCAACGCAAGGCGAGGATCTAGCGACCTCGACGTTGTTATCGACAGCCACAGCGTCACAGCTCTAGTCGACAACCGGAGCCGACTATTCTGTCATCAGTGGACCGTTCGCCACGAAGTTGAAGAAAGTTAAGACCCCTTAGGAAGGACCCGAAATCCGGACAGCTCGAGGCCACATAATAACACCAACTGGAATCTGCACGGCAAGAATCAGGATTGACACCAGAGTTATCCGGCGAGCTTTGTGGTCCTGCAGTATTGTTCGAGGGACGTCATTATAGACTATTTTACAGGAGGTGTTGGGGTGCTGCCATGCTGGGCTGTTAACCTTTGTGTTTTGCATCGTTAACAACTAAACTAACAGTGTTACAGTAGACGCATACACATGAAAACGTTTGAGTTGGTGCATACGATGTTTCATGGCCTTATTAATTAACATCGCAATATACAAAAACAAGAAGACAATGACTTAACAGCCCAAGATGGCGGCGCCCATATGTCTTAGGTAAAATAGTCTATAGGCATGGATGTCTTAAATCGGCACGGTACAGTCACGACCTACTATACCAATCGATAACGCTTTCTGCGGACAACGCCATCCCGCCGGATAGGAACATTTGTCACCAAGCCTTTAATGTGATAGAAGAGCAGGTCACCTTCCACGTCTCTCCAGCGTCATCATTTCCGTCGGCACTGAAGTACCCACAGACGCAGAGGGCGACATCGAGGTCGACCCGCACGTGCTTTAGAGCCTTCAGATCTGCGTCGCAAGAGGCATGGCGATGCTGCGGGATGGCAAAGTGAGGGTGACGAGGTGGAAAAGAAGGATGTGAGAGGGTAAAGTATAGCACAATAGTGCATAGTAGTAGATAGCAAATGGGTCGGAAAGTGAAGCGACTGTGATCAGGAGAGAAAGAGGGATGTAAGAGGGTAAAGTACAGCGCCGGCCTGTACACTCTTCTATATAAAGGAATGGGTAAGGAAAGTGAGGTGAGGAGAAGGCAAAAAAGGAGGGCAATGCCACCAGCTCCGCCGCGTCCTCAATCTTCACATCACTAGTGCGTACCTTCCCTATGTTTTTGCTGTTGTCAGCGTAGATTCGTGAAATGAGGTTATGTATTATAGCGCACTTTCCTGTATAGCCTAGTAATGCTGCGGATAAGGCCTGTAGCCAGGACACCCGCGAATTACTGAACAATTTAAAAGGCAAGCGCAGGCCTGATCCAGCTCGTCTCTCCGCTCATGGTTGCGTCTCCCCAGCAATTGTGACCCTCCGCTTTCTTATACAACAGCAGCAAGCGTCCCAGCGGTGTTTCTGTGCTGTCTCTTCTGTATGAGTCAGCCTTCACGTATGGCGGGACCGGAGGTCTGTCCCATCACAGTCAGCCCCACCAAGGACCCGCGGGGATGGCATCGGAGGCCTGTGGCGCCGACTCCAGCGAAAGAGAACTGCTTCACGTGCTACATGGCCGTAGACACTGCCAATTGATGATATTCTCGACAGCACTGAGGAAGCTTTGACTCGGAAATCCATCGGTAATGAAGGGGTGCCGTTCTGGCAGCACCCTTGTTCATCTAAGCCCATGGTAGCCATCAGGACAACACACCAAGCTACAAGTCTCCTTGTCAATGAAGGTTTGTACAATTAGAAAGACAAAGTGTCTGTCGACGCTGTGGGATCCCTGGTCGTTCATGTAAATGTCTATAAACTTGGCACCCTACGTCTCCAACAACTCACTCGTGGTGGCTTTTTAGCCTTACGGCAAGGTGCGTGACCACCAGTGCAGAAGGGACGAACGACCATTTCAGGAACGCGTGACAATAAAATAGACAAGACCAGCGGCCAATTTTATTGCCGCACTCGAGCAGCCATGCTCGAATATTGAGACACGCATCGTGTGTGCGCTCGATACAGTATAATGATCACATGGCGGCGACGTGTACCAAACCTTTTAAACCAAAGCAAAACTGCAATTTGGCCTTGTTGGAACAAATTCATCCTTCACTGACTCGCGCAAGCACACAGGGACAAGAAGAGACTTACGAGGACAGGCGCGATCTAACAACTGATCTAGCAAGCAGTGGTGCAGTGCGTTTGACCACGTCGCGGAGGCATGCACCGCTGCGGGCATGAAATGCGGTGGGGATGACTCTGGCGAAACACTGCTTCTGAAGAAAATGTTATGCTGCTTTAGGCAGAGAATATTGGCCTCTCAGGAAGATTTTTCGTCACTAAGCGAAACACGGGTCCTCCCACTGCGGTACCTAGGTTTCAAGTAATAATTCCCCTTAAGAGATTTGTTTGACGCACACCTCCCGACAACATGGACAGCGACTGCACAAGCGACAAGTGCTTCATAGACGTGCAGCCCTTAACCTCGGAGCTCCGAATCTGAAGTCATCACACGAGAAAGCTCGAGACGCAGACAGCTTCGCGACAACGAGCATAGAAGTGAAAGCATCCAGCGACCCTGCCATCGTTACAGTGACATTTGGATTCCACGTCAGCGTCTACTCATGACAAACCATTGTCACCAGAGGCTGCTGCGGTGGACGGCGCGTCGGTGCCTCTAGGAAGCTTCTCTTCCCGGGATTCCTGTAGCTTTCGCGGCGGCCCTAACTCTATCCACCAATTCGTGTTGGGCTTGGAGGCCGGAGCAGCCGAGAAGGACGTCTTCTCAGTCATCTTGGGTGGGGTGAGGTTGCAGTCGGTAGGTAGGATCGGAGAGGCATGCCCTCACCATGGCATAGATCTCACAAAACTCCTCCTCACAGTGCGCGCACTCGCCCGCAAAAGCAGAAATGAAGTGCCTAAGTGCAGCCGGGCACAGTTCAGTATTGAAGGGGCGCAAAATCAGTGGTCTGCCGCCCTGGTGAGCCCTTTACAAGCGGGGGGGGGGGGGGGGGGGGCAGAGGCCCATTGGAGTTTGATAAATATAGGTGATCTCTCTAACGATGGTGGTTGAATTGAGACTGGGATCCGGAACTGGATGCGGATGCGGCAATGCCCGGTGAGTGAGCCGCTAGGAACCAATAATGAAGGCATCTGAGGGATTTTTACGGGCTCTTTTCGTCGAGAACGCGTGCGATTGCCTGTTACTCCTGTTCGCTTCATAGAACGGTAATCTAGTCAGTTTGACTTCGTCATGTCCAAGTTCCACTTGTGTCTAAACGCACGGACGCGCGCTGTCTTTGCAGGAGCCGCACATCCGTGCTGAAGGGAAGGAGGCATGTCCAGTCGTTGGAAGGACACGGACGCCCACCGCATCTGCTGCGTCAGTTTTTAGCCGGAATGACAGAATATCTGCCGGACCGGCAGAGATTACCGTCGGCCGGAACAATCTGGGTACTTATTGCGAGGTGGGCACGGTTAAACCCCTTGTACGGGCAACATAGCACCCGACCACGCCACCGGAGCAGTTAGGCCTAACAGCCGTGCCGGCGCCCAGCCCACCGGGCCCCTGACTGTGCCTACGGATGCCAGCATGGCTGATACGCAGGTCTCCTGCACTGGCTACGGCCCTGAGTGCACACAACGGACAGCGGCTTTCCATCTAGCACTTAGAGATCGAGACCTCAAAACCCGCATGAGCCGGAGCCCTCGCGACGATACGATGGGTCGGAGAGCTTGTGCACTGGCGTGCGTGGAGTATATTGAAAGCGTGTCATGAAATATACCAGTGGCGTAGCCAAGGGGGGGGGGGGGGTTGGGGGGGTTCAAACCCCCCCCCCCCCCCGAAATTTTTCAGTTTTGCTTGCGTATATATGCACGCACACATACAAACGCACGCACGAACATACATAAAGTATGGTTGAACCCCCCCGAAAAAAAATTTCTGGCTACGCTACTGAAATATACCCTTGCTCAATTTTGCGACAGGCGCCCCTGGAGCCAGTCATGATGATCCGGGACTCCGGATCAGCGGTGACCACTGAAATGGAGATCACTTCCGCAAATGAATTTTTTTCGCATGAAAAGTAAGGCCCTGAACTTGTGTTCTGGTGGATGACAGCCGCCTTGTAGTAGCCCCCATGGTATGGTCCGGCTATATACACGCAGAAGGCACCTGGTTGATAGACACACTGTTCGGAGATGGCCTCCGTCCGCGTGAGCCGGCGACCATCGTTGGTGTCTCCAGTCATACTGCTCGCAACGGGCCTTGAAGCACTGACCTCCATTAAAGAGGCTGGACGGGGCATCGCCGCTACCCAAGGCGTGAGCTTGTGAAGCCACAGGAAGTTCCCCGTCTGTCCTGGAAGCGGCCGTCTGCTGCGCTTTTCTACGCCCTCTGAGCTGTGTGTGTGATCGCAGTTCATGGCGTTTTTTTTGAATATCACTTTTTTTCGTTCAAATACAAGACATCGATGCAAACAAATTTAGGCTAAATGAACTTTTAAGATGAAAATATGTTCACATAACCCTGACGTCTTTCTCGAAGTGCGTCTTTCTGTCATATAAATTTACACTTGACAGCGCGGTTTTGTGGCTGCTGATCGTGGTGTGCGTAGAAGTGAGGCCATCCGATCAGGCTAGACGCGCTCAAGAAACCGGGATAGCTACACAACAGAATAGTTCGTTTGTTTGTTTGGTAGAGTGACGTCGATATCCATGCATTTTTTTACTGATGACTCAAAATGATCAGTTTCGCGAAATGCTTGCGGATGTCTGATCCAGTAGTTTTGCAATTTGGCTATTTGATGTCTTTGCATTGCGATGAACCCTAGTATTGATATGCGACACAATTATGCATTTCGCCCGAAGCATGAATTGGTTGGATTCAACAACTGATTAAAGCATGTCCTTATGGAGCTTTGGTTGTAGCTTTCGAGGTCTCCTGGGAGCTCGGTCATAGTTGACACAAGGAATCGGAGACACTCTCCCTTTCTGAAAGCCCAGGCCACTAGGTGCCCTTAGGGTTGTCTTGGTGCCGCATTAATTTCTCTTTTCTCTAGAAGCTGGTGGCTTCTGTACCACCATGGTTTTACTTTTTGACGAAATCTGACTGACTTCTGTTTGGCGCTGTGACGACATGCCACAGGGCATACCCTGAGGTCTTGGCGTCCCGACACAGCATGACCGACAGGACAGCGATATCTTAAAACTAGGTTTATTCTGCAACGTTCCAACTGAAGTGTTGTACAATGTTTTCGACGTAAATATTACTAACCGCATAGCATTTTAGTGCTAATTCTGCTCACCTCTGCGGTTACGCTAACATATGTTGCGGCAAAACGTGCCAAATGAAAGTTGTGATCCTGGGAAACGCATAACAAACGAACTAACCTTATTCTGTTAGGTTGTCGCGAGCACAAAGAGACTCAGATCTACATTTATGAACAAGCTGATGAAAAGACAGGCCACTGGAGTAAGGTACAAACTAAAAATGGCCAGCGCCGCCTTGAAAGTGTGGCCTAGCGGTAGCGTGTCGGCTTCGTAGTTAAACGTGCGACGAAGGGAGTGGGTTTGAGACTTTCGCACAGAAACTTCTTTTTGTGGCGTTTTTTTTTCGTCACAGTGTTTGTATTTTAGTTAGAATTATGATCTAGGCATCAACAAAATTTTCAAAAGGAATTTAAAAGCCCGATTTCGGCCCATAACGGGTGTCAGTGTGCCGCGCGCCAGCGTCGAGCGCGCGTCGTGCAGTGTTCCAGCGTCCCAGTACCCAGCGCCACACCGGTCCAATAATCATGTATGGCACTGGGACAGCGCCACTAGATATTCCAAAAGGTCAAGCCGTAATGAGCGCATGCATCGCGGTAACTGCGCTGCTGAGAAAACGTGAACGTATCCGCCGTTTTATGCGACGCGGATGCTGTTGATGCTACACCAGAAGCGCGTCGCACTGGGGATTCGCCACCACAAAATGAGACACACAAAGCCTGAAATGTAGCCAACTATATTGCCAAAATAAGCTGACAGCGAAGGATTAGGGTCAGCCTGAACTTCGAGTTCATCTCTTAAGGGGAGCTCACAAAAACTTCCCCATCTCCCGCTAAAGGGAAACCATGTGTGGATGCGAAAGCAGCGGGGAGATAATTAGCTTGAGCGGGAGGAACGTCGCCGCTCTCATTTCACGGCAGTGGTCCGGACGCTCATCGCGGCGCTGCACAGGAGAATAAGGCGCGCGCGCTCCGTCATTTTCATACCGCGGAACTACCGTGGCGCCCCCCAGCGGAGTATGCAGCTGCCACACCACCTGTCGTGCTCGCCGCTCCGTAGAGGATTCCTAGAGGAAAGGATGGGGGGGACTGTAGGAGATGAGGAGAGAGAGGTGGAGGGGACGTGCATGCGCTGTGGGGGGTGTGGGACGCGGGAGCCGCTCCGTAGAGTAGAGGATTCCTAGAGGAGAGAAAGGGGGTCAGCGTAGAAGAGAGAGAGGGAGGGGACGCGCATGCGCTGTGGGGAGGCGTGGGACGCGGCAGCCGCTCCGTAGAGGAAAGAAAGGGGGTGAGCGTAGAAGAGCAGAGAGAGGGGGGAGGAGACACGCATGCGATGGGGGGGGAGGGGGGGTTTGGGACGTGGGCGCCTCTCCGTAGAGTAGAAAATTCCTAGAGGAGAGCAAGGGGGTGAGCATAGGAAGAGGAGAGAGAGGGGGGAGGGGACGCGTATGCGCTGTAGCGGTGTAGGACGCGGGATGCGGGCGCCGCTCCGTAGAGTAAAGTATTCCTAGAGGAGAGAAATGGGGTGAGCGTAGGAGAGGAGAGAGAGGGGGGAGGGGACGCGCTTGCGCTGTGGGGGGTGTGGGACGCGGGATGCGGGAAAGAGGGATGGCCTAAGCCCCCCGCAGGCACATGCAAGCAAGATCAAGGAATGGAGTCAACCTGGGCGACAAACACCACCTGCCTAGCCATTGCTAAGCAGCCCCTCTGTGCTCTCGGCCATGACTCTTGTGACTGTGGTAGTGGTTGACGACCTTATTCTACTACAGTGTTCTGGTTCGAAATAGTGGGTGCTTCCCTACTTCATGAAAGTGGCCGGACGCGGGGAGGACGCACAAAGCCCCAAGCATAACATGCTTGCGCATCTAAAATGAAGCTACTACCAACAGATCATACCTCATTGCTTATACCGGTGTCATACGGGAACGTTTGATCGCGATCACAGCCGATCCGGATCAGGCTTCTGGTGCTACGCGGTCACATTTAATCGCGATAAGCATGATCGGGATCAAGAAGATCGCGATGAGCGCATCGCCATCTGGCTTCGTGATCGCGATTCCGGTGACGTCTGCACCAAACTCGGTCCGCATTAGGCTGTACCGTGTAGCAGCGAACAAATTATTGATCGCTATCAAGACGTCCGATCCAGATCGCCCTGTGAACTGATCGCGTGACACCGGTATTATTTCATAGTAAAACTAGCAATACTTCATGCTATTTCCGGGTACCCACTCGTGAAACCTCTTCCCTGAAGGCCTTTCTAGTCAGTTTGATCAGTTTACAGCGCTACAGGAAGGCATTATTTCAAAATAAAGAAAAGAAACGCCGGTCCGCCAACAGCAAACGAGTGTTCGCGCGCTAGCTTCCGGGACAGCAACGGCGGCTTCCGGTGGCTTCACCCGCACGCGCTCGATGCGCCATCCAGCTCCTCCTAGTGGAGATCAGTGGCCTGGAGAGCGAAGTGCCAGGCTTCAGGAATGCGGGCCTGTTCTTGAGTCTGTGTCGCGTGTGATAAGTGCACACGGGTCAGAATGCACGCAGCTGTTTTGGTCAGAGGCAAGTAATGGTTTTTAAAATGAGCTTCTCGTAACTCCTAAAAGATGATCTCCGGATCGAGGTGAGGCTGCTTGGCCGTCGTTGTGGAGAGCTCGAGCGCTCTCTGATAAGTGTTGCGCAGAAATTGATCTAAACGAGTGTCCATATTACGTTCGCCCTGTTCCTATTACGGGCGATTACTATTCTAAAACAGACATTCTTGCCGTCTCAACGTAGGTGCGCCACCAGGGTGACCCACCCATAGGGTATATTAACTTCCACTTTCTCAAGAATGCGGTTCAGCGGCAGCAAAGATAATCAGACTTTCTTCTCTCTCCGGTATTATGATAAGATCTCATGCGTGTTGCGGGCCCGGGAGAGCCTCGAAGGCCCAGCCGTTGCCGGTCTCCTGGAACGTCTCGCACAAGGAGACGCTAGTGCGAGGCCTGATGACGAGTACGTAGTCCTGTGTGTAGGCTGGGGGGATAAGAGGTGGTTTACACTTCTTAAGTAGTCACCCCTTGCGTCCCGCTTCGCGCTAAGCGGGTGGCTGCTGGCTTCCAGCGCGATCGCTGGCATCCGAAGCGGCTTGGCCCTGTGCTCGGTACGGCACCATGGCGTCCAACGCCGTGGTAAGAAAACTTGTGGAAACTGGATCTCCAAGTGCCAGTTGGAAAACCGCTGTACGTTGCGTGCACTCGGGGCCGTAGCCACTGCAGAAGAACTGCCTATCATCCATAGTCACAATCAGGGGCCCGATCGGCTAGGCGCTGGCAACGGCTTTTAGGCCTAGCTGCGCCGGCGGCGTGGTCGGGTGCTATGTTGCCCGAGTAAGGGGTTTAACTATGCCCACATTGGAATAACAAGTGCCAAGGTGGTTCCGCCGACGGTAATCTCCGCCGTTCAGGCGGAGATTCCGCCATTCCGGCTAAAAATTGACGGAGCGGATGCGCTGGGCGTCCGTGTCCTTCCAACGACTACATGTGCCTCCGTTCTTTCAGCGCGGATTTGCGCATCCTGCAACGATGGCGCGCGTCCGTTCGTTTAGTCAGAAGTGGAACTTGGACATGAGGAAGTGAAACTGACTAGATTACCGTTCTATAAAGCGAACAGGAGTAACTGGTAATCTTGCACGTTCTCGACGAAAAGAGCCCGTAAAAAACCCCTCGGATGCCTTAAGTATTGGTTCCTAAAATTTAAAGCGCCATGAATCATTTATCACGTGTAAGATTTACCTATTCAAGCCAACGACATTGGGATTTACACCAGTATTAACCCTGTGCTGCTTCTTTTCATGGGCCATACCGGTGTAGTGTCTACTTCTCTGAAAGCACGCGTGCGTCGCGCCTACGACGACATCTGCACCAGCGCCGTCAGGGCAAATTTGTGCTTGTCGTGAACGCGCTCATTGCGTTGTCGTGATGTATTGTTTACATGGTTGCTGATACATGGCACTTTCAGTAGAAAAACGCTAGTATACACTAAATATCGGGTCATACTGCTACGTGAAATACGACACGCCTGTTACGAGGCTGTAGACAAGATATGCTTTAAAACACTGGTTGTGGCGCTAACAGCTTGAGTTCAGAGCCTGAGTAGCGACAGCTCTTGTCCTCCTCGTCAGGCGCACATGCGCATGGTCCCAGAGACTGCGAATATGCATGTAGCAATGTGATGCCTCAGCGACCAGGATAATACCGTCAACACATACCTTAATGTAAGGCATTGGTTTGAATATATTGGCATTAAATTTTATAACGCGAATGATTTCCATTTCTCTGGTTCTAGTACAAGCACCATCGACTTGGGGCGCCTTGGAAGCACTATATAGTGGCGCCTTGGTCACGCCAACGTCTGGGAACATTTCGTCCTTGACAGGGCACTGCTGCCTCTGGAGAGCATTAGATACGTTTGTTTCTGGCTCAAGCCAGCAATTCGCATTGGTATGCAGTTCAAGGTCGTGCGAGTTCAAGCTTGACGGTAGAAGTAACTATCGCTGCTAATTTTTCGGTGTGCAGATGACACTGCTGTTCTTTGTGATAATCACGTTCCTCCTTCCTACATGAATGTTTATCTTAATGCCCCTTAAATAAACATGAAATCGAAAAACTTAGGTTCCTCATTAAACGCGAAAATGAACCATCGGCGTACGGCGTCAACCCGAGTCGTAAAAAAAAGTCACCGCCCCAAACACTCCGTACAAATGGTTAACCAGCGAAGCTGAAATGTGCGGCCCCGGTGTTTAGCAGTTGGTTCAACCCATAGGTCGGCGAACTCACTCATGAGTCGACTCACTCAGACTCACTCAGACTCAGATCGAGCCGTGAGACTGAGTCTGAGTGAGTCCGGGTGAGTAATATCTTGGTGAGTTTGAGTCCGAGTGAGTCTGGTTGAAGAAAACTTACGTGAGTGTGAGTCCGAGTAAGTTCGGCTCAGGAAAAGTTTGGTGAGTCCGAGTCTGAGTAAGTCCAAAGCGCCAGATATATTTTTTGAGTGAGTCTGAGTGAGTTCCACTTTTTTTGCCGACCTATTGTCCTATCTACTCATGTTCAGGATTACTATCAGCCGTGCCTGTATCCACGTTTATACTCAGGTTTACTTACATGTCGTTCATGCACCGTTTCAATATTTATTGATCAGAAGTGCGAATTTCGTAGGGGGGTGCCTTGACGTCTGCCCCCCTGCCGACTTTTCCAGGGAAGTTCTTGATAAATATATCTTATGTTGTGATCTCTTTCAAGAAATATGACCTTAGCGGTTTGTGAGCACTCGTAACTCGTATTTCAAGATACTATAACAAAATGCGCCAAGAAGAGCACCGATTATGTGAGATATTAGTGTTAAAGAGCATTGACACCATGGTCAAAAAAGCTAATTCTAGGCTAACGGACTCATCGAGTCGACTCACTCGGACTCACTCAGACTCAGATCGAGCCGTGAGACTGAGTCTGAGTGAGTCCGGGTGAGTAATATCTTGGTGAGTTTGAGTCCGAGTGAGTCTGGTTGAAGAAAACTTACGTGAGTGTGAGTCCGAGTAAGTTCGGCTCAGGAAAAGTTTGGTGAGTCCGAGTCTGAGTAAGTCCAAAGCGCCAGATATATTTTTGAGTGAGTCTGAGTGAGTTCCACTTTTTTTGCCGACCTATTGTCCTATCTACTCATCTTCAGGATTACTATCAGCCGTGCCTGCATCCACCTTTATACTCAGGTTTACTTACATGTCGTTCATGCACCGTTTCAATATTTATTGATCAGAAGTGCGAATTTCGTAGGGGGGTGCCTTGACGTCTGCCCCCCTGCCGACTTTTCCAGGGAAGTTCTTGATAAATATATCTTATGTTGTGATCTCTTTCAAGAAATATGACCTTAGCGGTTTGTGAGCACTCGTAACTCGTATTTCAAGATACTATAACAAAATGCGCCAAGAAGAGCACCGATTATGTGAGATATTAGTGTTAAAGAGCATTGACACCATGGTCAAAAAAGCTAATTCTAGGCTAACGGACTCATCGAGTCGACTCACTCGGACTCACTCAGACTCACATTGAGCCGTGAGTCTGAGTCTGAGTGAGTCTAGGTGAGTAATGTTTGGTGAGTCTGAGTCCGAGTGAGTCCGGTTGAAGAAAATTTTCGTGAGAGTGAGTCCGAGTGAGTCTGGCTCAGGAAACTTTTGGTGAGTTTGAATCCGAGTGAGCCCTCAGTGCAAAATATATTTCATGAGTGAGTGTGAGTGAGCTCCACAAGTTTAGCCGAGCTATGAGTTCAACCCGACGCTGCACTGAAGCCTTCCACAGTTATCGTTGCCAGGTTGTGGTCGAACCACAGGCGGTCGCAGATGTCGCAGCCGAAGCCAAAGTGCCGCTGGAGAAGCTCTCGCCGAAAGCGGGCGTTCGCCCTGGCGAACGCGCTCCCGCAATCATCACGTCGACGCTGTTCTGCCCGCAACGCCGCTTCTTCGGCGCGCCGTTGCTGCAAGCGTTTGACATCGCGAGCTAACTCGGCGGCGTGGTTTGCACGATCCGCCCGCCACCGGCGCTTGCATTCCCGTTCGCGATTTAGCGCGGCTTGGAAGGCTGCCGGATCATCGGTACGCAGTTGCTGCCGGCACTCGGCCTCGCGGGCCTGTTCTTGTGCCCGGACTGCAGCATCGGCCCGGCGAATGCGATATCTCTCACGTTTCCACTGTCGGCGCTCCTCTAATGTTGTCCGCTGTTCGGGAGTTCGTAGGATACGTGGCTTACCCATGTGGATGCTCTCTGTCGAAACTGATGCGCGCGTGCGCAGCGTCACGGCTGGCAACACCAGGTAAGGTGCACAAAGCTTGCAGTGCCTCCGCTCCTCGAGGCAACGTGAAGCCATGTTACGTGCAGTCAACTTTCGGGGCGGAAAGGGTTAAATAAATGCAGTGACTGAGGAGAAAAACAGGATGACTCTCACATTCCAGTCGTCTCAGGCAAATACATGAGGGACCCTGTGGGTTGTCGTTGTAAGAACTATAATATTGTTTCGATTGTCTTTATTATTTTCGTTGGAATGGTAAATTTAGGTCTTTCTGACAGTAATAACATCAGCGTGTTACTGAAAACATCCGCAGAAAACACTTGCGCTTGCTTGAAGGTCTCTAGCACCATTACCAGTGGCGTAGCCAGGCGGTGGCACACAAGGCCCCTGCACCCCCCCCCCCCCCCCCCATTTTTTTTTGCCATGATATACAAATCACAAAATGACACTCGATCACATCTGTCTACCCCCACTTCAGATGAAGCTGGCGCCCCCCTCCCACCCCGAAAAAGAATTCCGCCTACGCCGCGACCATTACTAAACATGCAATTCGCGGCCTGGCATTCGGCACTATGCGTGAGCTTAGCCTAAGGATTGGGCAGCTTCCTACGAATAAGTTTTGTCAGATACGCGCCGTGCACGACTGCTGGAATAGCACATTGATCGCTGACTGACTTGTTGACTTCAAAAATGCTTGCGTTTAGTGGGCAAAAAAAGAAAAGACGCAGACGTACCAGAAATTCATTGCCTAAACGTTGTTACCCAATGGTGCAATAACGCGTGCATTTATATGGGTCTCGCTGGCTCTTTTCTTTTATCAGGCGCTTTTAGCTGACCGATTCTGCGGTCCGTTCCCGTTCCGCTCAAACGCTCAACGTTACCGGAGCGCAACGCGCATTGTTGGTTTTAGCCAAGCGTCTTTCGGTCAAGTCAAGCGCGATGTCATCAGTGCATGAAAGTCATAAGTATGTTGAAAAGGAAAATAAAAAGTTAAACTTCTCTTACAGCAAGAAAGGAAATTATGTTTTAAAACAGCATGAATTTATTTATTTTGGCGTTATGCTTGCGAGTGCTCGACGCGTGAGCCTTTTCTTTATTTGTTTTGTCACCTTGGCTTTTCTTAATTTATTGTTGTCACAGGACTCCGAAAACCTTCGCAAGTAAGTGATTTCATTTGCAATAGCCACAATTTCGTTTTTAACAGCAGCCACTCTCCCACCTCTGACCGTCTGGCGCATGTGCAGTGGCCCCACCACCGGCTGGCTGAGCGGAGCGGGAGGCGAAATACGGTCAGCCAAAAGCGCCTTTTATTTACAGATACTGCTGTCTCAGTTTCTGAGATAGTAAGAGTGAGTGCAGATGTTTAACTCACTGAACCAATAATACATAAATACTACAATATTGCAGACTACTTCTCATAATCAAGTTCGATCATTACTGCCATCGAAGCCAAACTTACGAATACTTTATTGGCCGTGACTCCTGCTCAACACCAGTGGTCTTCTTTTACTGCAGACCATATATATCTAATTCATATGATTATGTTGCACTTTTGCATCTTCCGAGGAGGCACCTCTGAAACAAGAGAAATTATAATACAACAGTTTCTTTCGAAATTGCATGGACCTCTCAATAAATATTTATATTTCGGCAATGTACATTCCACAACCTAATCAAGCATCTTGCATTTATTTGCTCGAAATTGTCTTCAGTTGAATAAATCTCAATGCTATCACGCTAAACAGAAGAGTAAAAATGAAAAAAAAAATCGGCAGATCCCAAGTACCATGGGAATCGATGTTATGCGAAGCATGCGGAGGTAAGATGACTGGGTTGTAATTTTTATTAAGCGAAACGTTATGAAGTGACGCTCAAGATGTGTACAAATGTTGTACGCACGTTCAGATGTTCATGTGTTCCTACCAATAATGCACCAAAGTCTCCCCGCTTCAAAGATATCGCATACAATAAAGCTGTGTGAGTGCGCGGGATACACTTCGTTGCTCCAGGCACTTTACATTAACGTTTACTAGTTTTTAGACTATGGATAGCCCTACACTACGTAGGTTCCCTTATAAAATTTCTCATACCCGAGAGAAACAGCTGACAAGAAAATTTTCATCATAATTTCATTGGGTAACGTAATAGCAATACGAGGATACTGCGCGAAAAAAACGTGGACAAAGGAAGAAACAACAGCACAGGCGCATTAGTCTGTTTCTTCCTTTGTCCACGTTTTTTTCGCGCAGTTTCCTCGTAATGTATCACCAACTCGCCCAACAGTCCGCTCTTCTAATAGCAATAGTTGGGGTTTTTGGTGACAAAACCATGCAATGTTTATGACGGACGCCGTAGTCGAGGGCTCAAATACATGGTTGATCCCTCCGTCATAGGAATCTGTATAACACGAAAGTAAAACGTGCCCGTACACGGGTAATTGAATGTTTACTGTACATTGGAAACAAGAGAGTTTGCACAACGTATACCTTAGAAGCACCCATGTTGAGGCTTGGTGGTACACCTCCATCCCGCGACAAACGTCCATGATTAACGAATAAACAAACCATTCTGGTAGGTGTAGATGTTAACGGCGAGAGCGTAATCAGAGCAAGAGGCGTGAAGCCAGAAGAGCGTCGCTATATGGGCGCAGAACTTGGGCTAAGGTCACCATCCCGCGGCATGTTAAAGTGCGATTGAACGTACGCCATGGTCGGACTAGAGGGAAACGCTGTGTGCGTCATGTAACCCTACTAGCCCGGCCGCGACTTTTCTCGGGGCGAGCGTAAGCGAGGAACGCGGTATTACAGCCACTGGAGAGAGGCGCGCGTCGCATTTTTGGTTTGGATGGACGCTATGAGCGAGGCCGACGCTTGGGCTAAGGTCGCCACCTCGCATTGCGTTAAAGGGACCCTGAAACGGTTTTTTGAAGTTTTGTCAGCGTTTAGGCTAGAGCATCATCGAACCATTGGCACCACAAATTTAGCGGCCCGCCGTGTACCAAGGCGGCTACGGACAATTATATCATACCCTCCTTCTCACCCCTGCCTTGCCTCCTCAACTCATGAGATACGCTGGCATCGCTGGCGCTCGCAGAGCTCACGTGAGCACACTCGACGATTTGAGCTTCGCCCAGTGATGACCTCCGAGATCGCACGCCGACAGGTTGCGTGCAATCTCGGAGAACAAAGCCCAGTGCGCCCGGCAGCACGCACGCCGTCTGGCAACAGACACATCGCGGAGTGGTTGATATCTGCTCCGACAGGTGCCGCCACCCTACCAGCCAATTTTTCGTGCGCGCACACCGCTGCCAATCAGATGCAGCAGCCCCGGTGACGTCGTGCAGCCACTTTATGCCGTACTCAGAAGGAGCGGTTGAAAACGCGTTGGGCTGAGCCGCAGTGATCTGCAGCGATTCGCAGCTTTATAGCGTTCTAATAAATTGCACATTGTACGCAGAGAGCTTAAATTAGTCTGTAAATGAGCCTTAGGACTTGGTCTACTGGCCCAATGTGTTTGCACTCTTTCGACGACATTTGCAGCGAAGCACGCAGATACGCAGCTGATTTCTTTAAAGACGATAGTCTAAATTTTGGTCTGTCCGTCCGTCTGTCTGTCGGTAACCCGATTCAGCTACTCGGCCAAAGTTTAACTTTTTCTGAACGCCCAGCCATCTTGAACTGGTGTTCGCGTTCATATTTGTGAACATATTCGATCAAACAGCAAATACTACGCATTCCTGAGGCGCAACATTAATATGCAAGTGTCAGGACGTGTGTTCTTTATTAGAAAATACATAGGTACGCAATTCTAAAGACCCTAGTGTTTTTTAGGCTGTCTCAGGCAAGGCAAAACATAGTAGTACGGCCGGCACAAGACTATCGTCTTTCGACGACATTTGCAACGAAGCACACAGATACGCGGCCAATTTTTTTCCTTCCACATCATGACTGGTACGGAAGGGAGCCACTTTTTCGTTCGCATCTGAAAGGCAGTTTTCAATATGAAAGAAACTGTGAAAGCGTTGCGTGATAGAAAACACGCTCAAGCTGTTCCGAGATCTGCGTACCGCGAGCGGCAAATGGTGCATATGAATAGCTCGCCGTTATATCGCTGGCCCGAGCATACCGTATGGCTGTGTTGGCTAGCCCAGCAGGTTGCGGAGCGAGGGGTCACGGGTTTGAACCCCCGGTCAGGTGGTTTGGGAATTTTTTTCTACTGATTTATTTTTCTTTATGCCTTTTTATATATACACATACATATACATATCAGGGACATGACGGCGTCGACAGACGGCGACGGCGAAAATCAGCCGAGAGTGTCCATATAATTGCTATCGCAATAAAACAAATGCTGACTGGAAGTACGCCGCACGATGGGCGGAGCAACCTGAAAATCTCGGAGCCGAAAACGAACGTGCTCCGGCAGAAAAGTGTGGAGGAAATGACGTCCTATCGGCCATATCCACTGGGCACAATGGCAGTGTTACAATGTTACGTGTCGTGGCGTGTGTCGTGGTATGTTGTGGAGCGGCGGCATGTGCGTTTTCGTAGGTCTCGTACGGGACCGTGGAGGACTGGAGGAGCAAGAGCCTACATTCTTTTTGCTGCACTGTGAGCTCCGCAGTGTCCCCCCAGCTTTTGTTGTAGCCATGGGGTCTGAACAAAAGCGTGTCGAACGAGTGTGCATCTATGTACCGTGCTACGGATGGAGGATTTGCAATGCACAGGGAAATCGTGGAAAGTGCTACAAAAAAAGACATTTTTTTAAAGCCGTTTCAAGATTTGGACAGCCAGCGTCGCCGCCTACCTTCGGGTCGGTATGTGGTTGCCAAAGAGTGGCGATCGAGCCATTGGGAGAAAACACGGATGCGACAATCGAGTAATTCGGAAAAGACGCGGAGGGGGGCAACTGAGAAATGCAGCGCGGAGGGCGGAAATTAGGGACTGCGGAGAAGCCGCAGTCGCTGCGAGGCGGCTGTCTGCCACTTAGAGCTTCAGAAGTAGACGGGAGGGCCTTTCTTTCACACCTGAATGAGAATGTACGGCTGCAGAACGTGTCATACGACCGCAGTTGCTCGAGGGGCTGATCGTTGCTGCCGAATAATCGTATTTTCCGGGAATGTATTAACCGGCACGTATCACAGAGAGCTCTATAGGGTTATTTTTAGTTTTTCCGATTGCGAACGTCGCAGCAGGAAAATTGTATTAAGAGGAAACATATCAACGAGGCTCTACTGCATATGTGGATGTATGCGTGCATCATGCAGTCACAACTTTCGCCTGATCAGAGCGTCTCGCTCGGATCAGGCAAAATGAGGGACATTACGCGCGCAGAGATGCTCCTCATCTTTGCTTGTTTTGGATCATATGTGTAATATTTTCTGACAAATTTCTGCAGTTTCAAATAATCTGGCATTTTTACTTATTAACGAGGCTCGTATGTATTATGCGCTTCTGCTACGCAGTATTTCAGCACTCAAATCTACCTATTCTTAGTAAATATCCCTAGGTATGAATTTTCTAAGCTGCATTGACGCCTACTATTTATTGTGCAACGTTATGTGTCTATAAAATATTACATAAAAATATGTTACTACGATTTGCGGCTCTTTGCTGGTGTGCTAATGTTTTTTTTCATTTCGGCAAAACACGTGTCTGTCAGCAAGTACCAAATAGGACAACACGCAGTTCCTGAAAAAAAATATTCCCTTGGTGACGCGGTCAATTTGCAGAGAAGTGGCTATTTATTGAATGAACTCCCACTTCATTATTCTCAGATATGAACAATCTAATATCGGGAGAGTGATCAAAAGCTACAAGGTGTCTGACCAGGCTGGTTGGTATTCCATGATTGCAAAAACAGCATGGAAGGGACACAAACACAAGGGGTCGTCTAGTACTGACGCTGTTGTCGTCGGTCTGCTGTTTTTAAATGCGAAGCATTCCTTTGCGTACTGTAAGCACCTTTCGCGTTTCTATCTACGTATCCATCTATCTATCTATCTATCTATCTATCTATCTAGCCGCCTACGTCTGGGTGCTCTCGTGATGGCCTCCTTAACTTGGGGTAGATATAAAATTTGTATGGGACGGTAAGAGGTATTGACGAATATGTCTGGCTGGTCATGACATGAATAACTTGAAAATCCTGTCGCGTACGTCGTCAAACCCTTTCCTGCAGACACGTGTGGCACATACCGGTATACGACGGACCGCGGTATGTGGGTATGCGCCACAGGTGTTTGACAATTTATATCTACCCAGGAACGGCGAGCGCAAACATTAGTAATTTAAATGCGAGAGCGCTAAAACTGACGTCAGCAGCGTTGACCCAACGAAGGCGAATAATAAATATTAGGGTCCAAGCAGGAATCGAACCCAAGCATTCTGCGTGGCAATCAAATATTCTACCACAGAGCCACGTCACGTCTCCGAGCTGCTTTGGAAAAAGACCCTATGCAGGTGTGATGTTGGTGAAACGTCAGTTTTTGCAGCGCTGGCCATCTAATTTTCATAAACATTACATATGTACTCCTATGAGGCAGGCGTCATGTCGGGTCAACATCAGTTGTACACTTAAGCGCCATCCACTGTAGTTGGTCCACGAAGCACTATCCAGGGCTCTTATCCTCGCAAGCAGAAGGTGCTCCATATCAGCCTACCGCTTCTGGTGTTGGTAATACCCATGTTTCTGTTGGCATCGTTACGCAACTGTAAACAACTGGTTAGATAAAAGATATGCGCCTTTTCAACATATATCTGTGCGTTCAACATTTGTCTTTAGCGTCATTTTGCAACGTTTCGCTCAATAAAAAAATTATATCCCAGTCACCTTACCTCCGCATGCTTCGCATAACATCGATTGCCATGGTACTTGGGATCTGCCGAATGTTTTTTAAGTATTATTGTGCTCACACATTTACGAAGGATCAATATGTATCATTATTCCAGGGGTCTGCATAGTATAACAATTTCCAAGAAATTTCGTAATTGTTTGTTGTTTTTTTTACAGTGGGACAGTGGTTCGAACTGCGCGTGAGAAATTCTTCTATAGATTTTATCTTAAACAGTGATTGCTACAAGGAGTTTGATAAACGTGCCAAAGGTACAAAAAGAACTGTCTATACGCCGAACTGCAGAAGTATACTCCTGCCTGGAGAAAACACCATTGAGGTCAATGTCATTGAATAAATGCAGATAAATAGCGTTTAATGCAGCAGTTCATTTAGTTTTGTTTCCGTGGGGAAAACGAGCCTGAAGGCGTGTATTGCGTGTTTTCAGTTCACGCCCACAAACTGCAACACCAATGACTATCGCGTGCGGCCTTGGTGGGCTTATAGATACCCCTGAAGCCCACCCATCTTTGAATATAAACCCGCCTAACAGTCAACGCCTTTTAAATGCGAAGCATTTCTTTGCGTACTTCAGGCACTTTGAGTGTTTCTATCCACGTATCTATCTATCTATCTATCTATCTATCTATCTATCTATCTATCTATCTATCTATCTATCTATCTATCTATCTATCTATCTATCTATCTATCTATCTATCTAATAATAATAATTGTTGGGGTTTAACGTCCCAAAACCACCATATGATTATGAGAGACGCCGTAGAGAAGGGCTCCGGAAATTTCGACCACCTGGGGTTCTTTAACATGCACCTAAATCTAAGTACACGGGCCTCAAGCATTTTCACCTCCATCTATCTATCTATCTATCTAGCCGCCTACGTCTGGGTGCTGTCGTGTTCACGTCCTTAACTTATTAGGAGGGTAAGAGGATTTGAGGATTATGAGTGTCTGGTCATGACACGAATAATGTGAAAATCCCGTCGCGTACGACGTCAAACCCTTTCCTCCAGACAAGTGTGGCACATCCCCGTATAGCACGGGCCACGCAATGCGGGTACGCGCCATAGTTGTTTGACAGTTTATATCTACTGCGGAACGGTGAGAGCAGACAGCGGTAATTTAATGCGAGAGCGTTAAGGGAAAACGAACATGGGCAGCATTGACCCCACGAATGAAGCAAAGAATAAATGTTAGGGTCCCAGCTGGAATCGAACCCAAGCATTCTGCGTGAAAATGAAGTATTCTACAACAGCGCCACGTCAGGTCTCGGAACTGCTTTGGAAAAAGACCCTATGCAGGTGCATAGGTCGGCAAAACATCTGGAGCTCAATCAGACTCACTCATGAATTATGTTTTCCCTTGGGGCTCACTCAGACTCAGATTCACCAAACTTTTCCTCAACCGGACTCAGATTCACTAAAATTTTTCCCAGCCGTACTCAGTGGCGTAGCCAGGGGGTGGCACACCGGGCACGTGCCCCCCCCCCCCCCCGAAATTTTTTTTCGCCATGGCATACATAACGAAAAATGGCCATTTCAAGGAGGTGCCCTCCCCGAAATCTAGGAGGTGCCCCCCCCCCCCCCCCCCCCGAAAAAAATTTCTGGCTACGCCCCTGGCCGGACTCACTCGGACTCAGACTCACGAAAATTTTTCACAGCCGGATTCACTCAGACTCACGGCTCCATCTGAGTCTGAGTGAGCCGATTCATGAGTCCATTAGCGTACAAATGGCTTCTTCGAACTTGGTGTAAATGCTCTTAAAGACCAATATCTCACGTAATCGGCGCTGTACTTGGCTCCTTTTCATCTCGTACCTTATCAGTGGTCGCAATCCAGTAAGGACATTTTTTTTTTGTTTTGAAAGAGATAGCTCACGAAATATTTTTATCAAAAATTTCCGGGAAAAAGTTTTCGGGGGGCGCGGGGGGAGTCACGGCACCCTCCTCCTACCGTAACTCACGCCTCTGATCAATAAATACTGAGCTGGCGTATGCACGCTGGTGCTTTGAAGTGTGCGTGTGTCGGCGTGAGTATAAACGCAAACCTACGTAAGGCTGATAGTAAAGCTAAGTTGCGTAAGTAGAACCATATATCGGCAAAAAAGTGTAGAGCTCACTCAGGCTCACTCAAGAAATACATTTTGAGCTTAGGGCTCACTCGGACTCAGACTCACCAAAGTTTCCCTCAACCGGACTCACTCAGACTCAGAGTCACTAAAATTTTTCTCAACCGGACTCACTCGGACTCAAACTCACCAAAATATTATTTACCCGGACTCACTCAGACTCAGACTCACAGCTCGATCTGAGTCTGAGTGAGTCGACTCATGAGTGAATTTGCCGACCTATGTGCAGGTGTAATGTTGGTGAAACGTCAATTGTGGTTGCAGTGCTGCCAATCTAACATTATAAACATCACATCTGTACTCCGATGATATAGGCGTCACGTCGGGTTAGCGTCAATTGTAGTTAAGCGCCATCAACTGAAGTTGGTCTACGTAGCACTATCCAGGGCTACCGTCCTCGCAAGGACAGGCGCTACATTTCAGCTTACCTATTCTGGTGTTCGTACTACCTATGTTGCTTTTGGCAGCGTTACGCAACTGTAAACAATTGGTTATATAAAACTTATTCGACTGTTCAACGTACATGTCTCTGCGTATAAAATTTGTACATATTGTTACGCACGAAGGAGACCGGGGCGTATTCGACTGAAGGGGCCGTTTATTAGGTCGCGAAGGTGAGCGCAGGAGCGGCCAACAGGTTGGGAAGTGTCAGCGTCGTCGTCTTCTATCTAGCTGCCTCAGAGCGGCAAACACGTGCACCGGTCTTCGTTTGCTTCGTCCTTATGCGCAACAATATGTTTAGCGTCCTTTCGTAACGCATCGCTCAACAAAAAAATTACACCACAGTCGCCTTCGCTACGCATGACATCGATTCCCATGGTACGTGGGAATCTGCCGAGTTTTTTTAATTACCGAATTTTAATTATCACTTGCACTCTGTCGCGTGGGCTGAATCCGCCTTAGCAGTACTTTATGTGAGTCCGTAAAATGCTCCTAATCATACAAAAACCACGAGCGGCCGTGAACGAACACTTCAGTGACGCTCATTTAGCAACACCGACGAAGAACCACGGCGCACCCCCGCTACCGCGCTCTTGCCGACAGCGTCGCTAGGGCTATCCCAGGAGTACGGCACGGTTACACGATGAACGACTGCTGGAGATCACAAAATGCTGGCTGCTGCGCAGTTTTCGCCACCATTATTTTACACACGGACAAAGAAAAAAAATACAGGTGTCCGCTATGCGCGGTGTTTAAGCTACGGAGCGATGCACTTACAAGGAACGAGCCGACATCGCAGTCGCGGTTCATGTTGCTCGCAGTGCATGTGCGGCCGCATGTTCGTTCAGTGTGCCTCGCATGGGCGCTTCGCCTTCGCGCTAGACGTTCGACAGCGGTGGTCCTATGGCGCGGAAGAGACAATTTGAACTGTTATTTATTCCATCAGCCCTTATTTCCTTAGAAACATAGCGCTTTGCTTCGCCGGTGGCCGGTGCTGAAGCCTTCTTACCGCTTAGAAGCTGCGTCGCTGGTCAAGGCGAGCGCGTCGCCGGTGCAGCTTTGACACCGGCCGCCGGCCGGTTTGATGCCGACGGCGTATCGAAGCATATACTTATGACCGTTTCGAAGTTTTAGCCTGCGGAACTTCACAAGCAACGACAATCCCAACAGCTTACTTTTGTGACCGTTGAAGTTATTCTTGCGCAGCTCTTCGTAATTCAGCACGTTGAAGAGAGATATCCGCGGCGTGTCGGAGGCTTGCACTCGCGTGTATTGGCACGGCCGCTAGATGGGAGATATGCACGGGACTGCCAGCTCGATGTGTTCGCGGACGGACACTGGCGTGAGTTTTACTTGTCTCTGTACAGGGCGCTTCAGCGGGGCAAACAGTCTTACACGTCTACGCAAAACACAAATCGGCCTTGTTTACACGTCGGCCAAAACACCAAATACCTCGGTGCACTAGAGCTTCACAGGGACGCGCTAATCAGACGCGGGCACGCATTCACACACGCACGTTACGTCACTCAATATTTTCACGTGGTCGTGACGTTGACGAAGGCAGAGACGGCGTGTCGAAAATGAATCTCTTTATATGGCCGAACTTGTGGTCGGCAAAAAGGGTACTCAAACTACAGCAAAATGCGCGCTGTACCAATGCCACCTAGAAAAATAATTCAGGCCTGCTCACTACTCCGGGCATGGCCTCTGACGTCACTCAGTTTTGACCCTTGTCTTCTGCCTAGTAGAAGGCGCATGCATGCTCCCGCTGTTCGAGAGAGCAGGATTGCTAAGACTGACGAAGCGTGTCATGGTGTGCTAGTGTTTCCTTTGGCGACTGCACGAAGATGACCGTGTTTTTCTGCGTCTGTGTAGTGCTGCGGGGCAATATGATGTGTTTCGTTCACTGAATGTTCGCGTGGTGTACACCTGGAAGCTCTCCCAATGGGGAAGTGCTGCGGACCCTGCTATCGCCGCTATTGACAACGTACCAGAGGTCCAAGTGTTTTAAAACGCACAACGTATATTCCCAGTTTCTATTTTTCCGCCAGAGATGGCGCTGCCTGTCGAGAGTCGCAGCGCCACTGAGCGATGCTTTGGGAGCCTATAGAAGGGAACACGAGCCACGCGCGTTGATGCCTGCCGAGATTGCGTGTGCGCTAGCGATCGCGACCACGCCCTTAGAATCAAAGTTCACAGCTGCTGCTCGACTGACTCCCCACCCTTCCCCCTCGCGTCCCTTCGTGCTCTGTCCAGACAGGCAGGGCGTTTCCTCTCTGCTTGAATACTCGGCGGCAGGTCTAACGCGCGGGGGGATGTTATCGCATGCGCCCTCCAAAACGACGAAGGCGTACCTTAAGGCACACGAGAAGTCACCCTTTTCGTCGGTGCGATGCGAACCCAGAACCATCGATTTAGGCGTCCGATGCTCCACCGAAGGTTGTGGGTTCGGATTCCACCGACGGAAAAGGCTGATTTATCGGCCACATTTATTTCTTTTAGTTTGAGCAAGAATAATTAAAATTACAGTTGATAAACCACATGTAATGTCCCCTGTGCCTTCCTTGGTTTAAGTGACCTGTCATTTCCAAAAGTTGTGTAGAATACAGAAAAAATGAGCCCCTCGTACAAACTCCCTACCTTCCTACTTTCATGGCGAGGGCTTCCGCTTGGCAGACTTCATCCCGTAAGTAGTATACGAGTGTTTCTAGGCCAGCTGGCACTTCGACCGAAGATCACATGCCTCGTGAAAACCTCGTGACACTCGCTACCAGGGCTACACGGCGGCTGGCTAACACTTCTAGGTGTTACGCAAACATAAATGCTTTACAAAAAAAAATGCCCCCACCTCCCCGCAGGGAATCGTGAGGAAATGCGAATGCATTTCTTGCGCCGACACCGACTTCTGCCATCGCCTTGAGAGGCGCCCAGCCAGCGAACGGTCGAGAGTGAGGCGCGAGCGGACGGGAGAGTGGGGCGCAGGGAGGAGAGAGAGCGAACGGTGAGAGAAGGAGTGGCGAAGCACTGCACGTACCCTCTCCTACACTCTCTCGCACCACATGCTTCGGTTGCAAGGGGCGAGGATAAGCGTGCTCGCCCGCAGCTGTTGCAATGGGAGAGGGAGTGAGAGCGGAGAGATAACACCTGCCGGCGCGCGGACACCTCCTCAACCTATCCTCCTCCTCCTCCTCCGCCGACAACACCGGACAACGCCGCCTGACATAGCCCGACTAAGAAATGCATTCGCATTTAAAAGTGGACGAGGGAGCGCCCTCTATTGTAGCTCAAGTAATAGAGCATCGTAAGCATATCTCAAAGGTTGTGTGTTCGGATTCCACTTACGGAGAGGTTGATTTTTCATCCCCTTTCATTCCTTTCCCTCGCCACGGTGGTCTAGTGGTTATGGCGCTCGAGCGCTGCTCGCAGGTAGCGGGATCGGATCTCGGCCGCGGCGGCAAAAATGCTTGAGGCCCGTGTACTTAGATTTATGTGCACGTCCCAACAATTATTATTTCCAGTCGTACAATTCAAGTCATAATTATTATATTACACTTTAAAAGATCATAGATAATGTCCCCAATCCTTTCCTTGGCTTCAATGTCTGTCGGTTTCTTTTATTGTGTACAGTAGTGAAACAATGGAAAATGCCAGGAACTGGTGGTATTCCGCACGAGTTTTATAAAATACTTACTGAGTGCTGTGCTGCTCGCCAAGTGTGCGCAGAGTTTTAATATGGGCACTGTTCCTCAATATTTTACAGCAAGTGACAATGTGCAAATTTGAAAATACTGAGACAGAGAAAAAAAAATGCCTCCACCTCCCCGAAGGGAATCGTGAGGAAATGCGAATGCGTTTCGCGCGCGCTTCACTCCATTTATATATGGTGGTTGTGGTTCGAAGAAGGAAAAGGCGCCTAATTTCTGCAGCCCGGTCGGGAGCACGGCGCAGCGCCTGCTTTTTTTTTTTTTGCTTTTGTCCTGTTTTTTCTTCTTTTTTAATTCATTTTTTTATTCTTTTTGTTCTTTTTTCCTTTTTTTTCTTTTTTTTAATTTTTTTAAAATTTTTTTTTCATATATAGCTCCGCCGAGCTCCCGCGATGCGAGCGCCCTCACGCACTTGAAATGCATTCGCATTTAAAACTGGAGATGCGCAAAGCACGCAGCGATGGAGCGGTGTTTCCTAGTGGAACATGCCAATCGCTGCTAATGGGCAATAAGAGACAGAAGACTCCGACTGGACACAGAGACCCGCAGTCGGCTTTTAGTTAACGCGCACGCTGCGAATTTTTATTGTTCAACAACGCACAGGAGAAATCTCCCACCGGCACCACCTTGGAGGTCAAGATCCATTGCCATATATACGGGATGGACAGTGAACGGTTGTGCAGCGCGAGCAGTCGGTTTTTTCAACCAAGAAACTCGCTAGCAGACGCTGCCTGCGTCGGCGTCGCGAGGCGAGAGAGGGGGGGTAGCGTAGGAGAGGAGAGAGAGAGGGGGGGGGGACGCGCATGCGCAGTGGGTGTGTGGACGCTGTGTGCAGGGATGCCTAGAGGAGGGAGGGGGGAGCGTATTAGAGGAGAGAGAGGGGGGACGCGCATGCGCAGTGGGAGCGCGGGGAGGGATGCCTAGAGGAGAGAGAGGGGGGAGCGTAGGAGGGGAGAGAGGAGGGGAGGCGCATGCGCAGTGAGGGTGTGGTTGCCACGTGGAGGGATGCCTAGAGGAGAGAGAGGGAGAGAGGAGGTTTTTTATTTATATTTTTTTAAAGGGCTTGCGCATGCGCAGTATGGGTGGTCACGCCGCCCACCACCACCACCGGATTAAGCTTCGCCATAAGATGCTTCACATCTAACACCTGCCGGCGCTTACCTCCTCAACCTATCCTCCTCCTCCTCCTCCTCCGCGGACAACGCTGGACAGCGCCGGACAACGCCGGACAACGCCGGATGCCTGACATAGCCCGACTATGAAATGCATTCGCATTTAAAACTACGCCACGTTCAAGAATCGAGAGGGTTTGGGCATGTGCGCTGCTCATCGCTAAGCAGAACACATAGTGCAGAGACAAACACAGGAGAAGAAGACGATTACAGGACGGGCGCTAACCTTGGACCAAGCATTCTTGATGATCACGGGCATGAATAAGCACAATATCTGAAACTGCAAGAAAGGCCGTTTTGCATGGAGGAGCTGCGCTTTTGGTCCCCGCAAACGACAAGACCAGCAGCCTTGCCTGCAATTCTCACTAGCTAGAGCTGTTTGAGCTGGTCTCTAACGTCAGATCTGGACCACTGTCCAAAATTTCCTGCCATGGCCGCGTGGTGGGAAGTGCATGCCTCTGATCCCTTTTGAGCTTGCGTTTTGTACTTGATTTCGGTTCTTTCAGCTTTTGTACGTACCATAACAGCCGCTAACTGGTAGCTTCCGAACTGCATACTTGAAGAAACAACAGGAGCTAGCTGGGATTTCGTTCGGCTTAAAGAGGTTGCTAAAACTTTGCAAGCATTCACACTGCTGATAATAAATTTCTCTTGATGTAATAATTTACCTAACAACCTGCCGAAGGAGTATTGCATGAAGGAAGGATGCAGGGAATTAAAACTGAAGAAATGAAAAAAATTATGCAAGTATGCAATAATGAGCGCCAACATAATAAAAAAACAAACAATGCAATAAAGGAAAGGAAAAGTTGCTATGTCACTAATTATGGGGTACTTGCTCTCTAAATATCACGTGAGATATTATGCTAAGAAGCAGTAAAAAAATTAAGGCAGCTGCACACTAGTGGTGCCAAGCCCCAAGGAAGCACGGAGCTGAGCAGCCTTCTTTGTTTCTTTTCTGTTTTCTCATTCTTTCTTGTGCTCTTTTTCCAATTTTTCTTTTTCTCTTTATTTCTATGTTTTATATTTTCTTGTTATTTATCCCCAGTAGTTCTCTCTTTCTATTTTTCGCTTGTTTCCCCTTTTTTGTATTTTTGTACGTGCCTTTGCCTGCGTTAAGGGCCCCTAAAGTGCTCCGCACTTAATATCATCAACGCGCTCGAAGAACAACAGGAAGAACACTTCTCTGGTGCGAGAGCGCGCTGAATATGCTACAGATGGCTATGCTATATGTGGTTTCGCGTGCGCTAATATCATCAGGCGTTCGAAGAACAAGAGGAAGAAGGCTTCTTTTTGGCGCGAGCGCGCTCTCAGTATGCTACAGATGGCTATGCTATATGTGGTTTCGCGTGCGCTAATATCATCAGGCGTTCGAAGAACAAGAGGAAGAAGGCTTCTCTTTGGCGCGAGCGCGCTCTCAGTATGCTACAGATGGCTATGCTATATGTGGTTTCGCGTGCGCTAATATCATCAGGCGTTCGAAGAACAAGAGGAAGAAGGCTTCTTTTTGGCGCGAGCGCGCTCTCAGTATGCTACAGATGGCTATGCTATATGTGGTTTCGCGTGCGCTAATATCATCAGGCGTTCGAAGAACAAGAGGAAGAAGGCTTCTTTTTGGCGCGAGCGCGCTCTCAGTATGCTACAGATGGCTATGCTATATGTGATTTCGCGTGCGCTAATATCATCAGGCGTTCGAAGAACAAGAGGAAGAAGGCTTCTCTTTGGCGCGAGCGCGCTCTCAGTATGCTACAGATGGCTATGCTATATGTGGTTTCGCGTGCGCTAATATCATCAGGCGTTCGAAGAACAAGAGGAAGAAGGCTTCTTTTTGGCGCGAGCGCGCTCTCAGTATGCTACAGATGGCTATGCTATATGTGGTTTCGCGTGCGCTAATATCATCAGGCGTTCGAAGAACAAGAGGAAGAAGGCTTCTCTTTGGCGCGAGCGCGCTCTCAGTATGCTACAGATGGCTATGCTATATGTGGTTTCGCGTGCGCTAATATCATCAGGCGTTCGAAGAACAAGAGGAAGAAGGCTTCTTTTTGGCGCGAGCGCGCTCTCAGTATGCTACAGATGGCTATGCTATATGTGGTTTCGCGTGCGCTAATATCATCAGGCGTTCGAAGAACAAGAGGAAGAAGGCTTCTTTTTGGCGCGAGCGCGCTCTCAGTATGCTACAGATGGCTATGCTATATGTGATTTCGCGTGCGCTAATATCATCAGGCGTTCGAAGAACAAGAGGAAGAAGGCTTCTCTTTGGCCCGAGCGCGCTCTCAGTATGCTACATATGGCTATGCTATATGTGGTTTCGCGTGCGCTAATATCATCAGGCGTTCGAAGAACAAGAGGAAGAAGGCTTCTTTTTGGCGCGAGCGCGCTCTCAGTATGCTACAGATGGCTATGCTATATGTGGTTTCGCGTGCGCTAATATCATCAGGCGTTCGAAGAACAAGAGGAAGAAGGCTTCTTTTTTGGCGCGAGCGCGCTCTCAGTATGCTACAGATGGCTATGCTATATGTGGTTTCGCGTGCGCTAATATCATCAGGCGTTCGAAGAACAAGAGGAAGAAGGCTTCTTTTTGGCGCGAGCGCGCTCTCAGTATGCTACAGATGGCTATGCTATATGTGGATTTCGCGTGCGCTAATATCATCAGGCGTTCGAAGAACAAGAGGAAGAAGGCTTCTCTTTGGCGCGAGCGCGCTCTCAGTATGCTACAGATGGCTATGCTATATGTGGTTTCGCGTGCGCTAATATCATCAGGCGTTCGAAGAACAAGAGGAAGAAGGCTTTCTTTTTTGGCGCGAGCGCGCTCTCAGTATGCTACAGATGGCTATGCTATATGTGGTTTCGCGTGCGCTAATATCATCAGGCGTTCGAAGAACAAGAGGAAGAAGGCTTCTCTTTGGCGCGAGCGCGCTCTCAGTATGCTACAGATGGCTATGCTATATGTGGTTTCGCGTGCGCTAATATCATCAGGCGTTCGAAGAACAAGAGGAAGAAGGCTTCTTTTTGGCGCGAGCGCGCTCTCAGTATGCTACAGATGGCTATGCTATATGTGGTTTCGCGTGCGCTAATATCATCAGGCGTTCGAAGAACAAGAGGAAGAAGGCTTCTTTTTGGCGCGAGCGCGCTCTCAGTATGCTACAGATGGCTATGCTATATGTGGTTTCGCGTGCGCTAATATCATCAGGCGTTCGAAGAACAAGAGGAAGAAGGCTTCTCTTTGGCGCGAGCGCGCTCTCAGTATGCTACAGATGGCTATGCTATATGTGGTTTCGCGTGCGCTAATATCATCAGGCGTTCGAAGAACAAGAGGAAGAAGGCTTCTTTTTGGCGCGAGCGCGCTCTCAGTATGCTACAGATGGCTATGCTATATGTGGTTTCGCGTGCGCTAATATCATCAGGCGTTCGAAGAACAAGAGGAAGAAGGCTTCTTTTTTGGCGCGAGCGCGCTCTCAGTATGCTAACAGATGGCTATGCTATATGTGGTTTCGCGTGCGCTAATATCATCAGGCGTTCGAAGAACAAGAGGAAGAAGGCTTCTCTTTGGCGCGAGCGCGCTCTCAGTATGCTACAGATGGCTATGCTATATGTGGTTTCGCGTGCGCTAATATCATCAGGCGTTCGAAGAACAAGAGGAAGAAGGCTTCTTTTTGGCGCGAGCGCGCTCTCAGTATGCTACAGATGGCTATGCTATATGTGGTTTCGCGTGCGCTAATATCATCAGGCGTTCGAAGAACAAGAGGAAGAAGGCTTCTTTTTGGCGCGAGCGCGCTCTCAGTATGCTACAGATGGCTATGCTATATGTGGTTTCGCGTGCGCTAATATCATCAGGCGTTCGAAGAACAAGAGGAAGAAGGCTTCTCTTTGGCGCGAGCGCGCTCTCAGTATGCTACAGATGGCTATGCTATATGTGGTTTCGCGTGCGCTAATATCATCAGGCGTTCGAAGAACAAGAGGAAGAAGGCTTCTTTCTGGCGCGAGCGCGCTCTCAGTATGCTACAGATGGCTATGCTGTATGTGGTTTCACCTGCGTTGTGCCTAGCGATGACGACAGAATATGACAGCCCAGCCCCCTAAAGTGCTCCACACTTCAAAGATTGCGGATCGCCATCCGGATATTGTGAACCAACGTTCGTGGCATGAAAACAAGACGACCCATATATAACCAACCATTTCAACGTATAGGATGCACCTGACGTAGGTTGTTATCGTGGCGATGGATCGGATGAAAAAGAGCCAAAAGAGCTACTGATAATTAATTTTTACAGAATGAGAGCTTTAATTAAGCGTTGTGGATTCCTTCATCAGCTAAGTCTAAGTCGTTACGCGTGCGTTCTCTATGAAGAGACCCTCGACAAACGATAAGTAGCCCTGGGGGTGCTATGCAGGATGGCCCGAGCTTGGCGAAACTCGGGATCTTTCCGAGCTCTGGCAACACCCCCTTTTGAACGAGCCAACAGTACGAAAAGGTCAGATCCACCCTTCAGCGCGCGCTGCGTTCCATTGGTTACGATGGAACGCGGCGTCACGTCAAGGACGGTCGACAAAATTGGGCGGTGTTTTCAAACCAGAGGCATCTTCTTTCATTTGTTTGTCGTTCCACTGAATGCAGACGTGCACCCATGCAATAAAATTGCCAGAAAGGTTAACTGATGATATTTTTAAAGGCAGGGGCTGTTTAAATTCGTTTTGAAGCTTTTAATGTATGTACTAAGTATCCTTTAGAATAATTAGCACGGTGGCCTCTGAGATTAGTTCCGGCCGAGCACCTTACAATATTGCTACATAGCTACCACATCAAGGGAGAGACATTCTCCGTACAGAAGACGACGAGGAGGACTGGCCTGTCCGCTGTGCGTGCTGCCCTCCATCTTGATCGATCGGTGTAAATACACTCGCAAATAGTCACGTCTCGTCTCATTTTACGTGACATATGTCACGTAAAATAATCACGACCGTAGCTAAACCCGAGGCCACGTGTACAATCATCATGGTCGCCCTGCACATTCTTGCGCGTTGCTCGACTGGCGCGCACCCTCTTCATCCCTTCATGGTGTGCTCGCTGCCCGAGGACGTGCGCCCGGCTGATTAGCTAAGTGGCTGGGCGGTACACCTAGCTAAATAAGTCAAGTGATGCTATGACCCAAGCTAATTAAGCCAAGGCATATGCTAAGACCGAGCTAATGAAGCCATACCTTAATAAGACCATGCAATGAAGCCACGTAAAGCTATGACCGTGATAACTAATACTGGGCTAATTAACGCGACGTTAATTATAAGCACGCTAAGTAAAGTCATCCTAATTAGACCTTAATAATATGATGTTAATCAAGATCATGCGAATTAGGTTTATGTTAACTAGCTGCATACTAATCAAGATCATGCTAACTGCACCCGAGGTAATTATTGTCGTTTAAATTAAAACCTTACCAATCTAGACAGAACTGTTCAATATTATGTTAATTAAGTCCTGCTAATTAGTATAACAAAATTAAGACCGTGCTGATGCGTTCTTTACTTCGAAGCGTATACCGAGCAGACTGAGTAGACGACCGACTTAAAACGCTGGAAGAAGCTAGGTGATCACAAGCTCCTCTATGGCTCCAGCCTTGCACAAGTAGTAAAGGCTGACCAAATTATTTTATATGCAATGAAGCTGCTGCTTAGCGTCCACCGCATGAAACCTTTGACAGTCACACGGGCACCATGACAGTCACGAGTTGAACTGGGGCCTTCTCAGAATCAACGAGTTTGTACCCGAGTTTACGCGTCAATCAGTTTGATTGACAGACGCCCGCGGCGAAGATCGGGTCCACCCACCGCGTTTGCGCTTGCCAAAGAGCAGTGCTCACGCCGCAACGCCAGCGGGCGGCATGATTCATCTATCAGCTTTATCGCGCAGATTGTGCACACGGGCACGAAGAAATAAAGGTTATATCATCACGTGGCTGCGATGTCTCGCATTCAATTTCACCGCGCTCACGACGTACCACTCACAGCCGCGTTGCCGCCATGATGCGAGCGCCCCTGGTGACAACCTGTCCGTATATTTATCCGCAATATTTGATAGAAGCGAAACGAGCTGCACAAGAGTGGAGCGTGAGCACCCTTGTTGCCTTCGGGAGTGGAAATTTCCATGCTGCGGGTGGAACGAAAGAACATGCCCGAAAGTGGAAGAACGCCCACGAACACGCCTGTGGGGGGCGCAGTGCTGAGTTGGCAAAAAGATAGCGCGACAATCACGCTGATGTCGCTGCACTGTTGAAATGTGGACTGAGTGGCGGCGCTGACGTGTTCGCGCGCGGTGTTTCTTTGATTACCGCCGCAGATGCCCCACATGCGTTTTTGACGCCACGCTCGTTCATGTAGCCGTTTTTGTCAATGTTGCTATCACGCGCTCCGCTCTGTCTTTGTGCCATGACCGCCGAAGTGCGAGCTCGGAGCAAACTCGTGTGCCCGAGAAGCTCGGGCCATCTAGCATAGCAACCCCAGCTGTCTTCCAAAGAGCAGCATGGTGCGTTCATCTTGTGCATTATTCGAGAAAAAAAAATGACCTTTTGCTTTTTCTTGAAACTATATGCAAGACCGAGGCGTCAATGATATGAATTACAATGCATATGTTGTTACTACGGCATTTAAAAAGAAAATAATGTGAGGACAGCCTTTCAAAACTTTTTTTGGGCTGGAAGCTGCAATTTAGGACTTCGCGGTATCGAGCACCATTATGTCAGGCAATTTTCGTGAATTGTGTACGGGCTTTGAGCGCTGATAATAGCTTCCAAAGGCCCGTAATAGCTTTGAAGTGAATGGATGCGAGCTCGTTGGTATGGATTCATCTGAGAAAAGCAGCGCTAATTCAAACACAGACTAAGAAACATCACACCAGGACAGAGCCCGTTCTCGTATGATGTTTCTTAGTCTGTGTTTGAATTAACGGTGCTTTTCTCCGCGATAGCTATTTTGCAAAACTTACAGTTGAGTTTGTTCGTGTTGTGTTCTCCTTGAGGAAGATCGAAGTCTCGCCAAGGAGATAATTATCGGCGTTGATGAAGCAGGAGGCAGGTTGGAGGTTATGAAAACTTGAAGATATATTGTAGCAAAATATTTACAGTCAGATATTTACAGCTTGCCGAAGCACACTGACAACAACATAGACGTAAACAGCGTCTTACTCTTCTACCTAACTCTCATAAGTTAGAGCCTAGAGCACTGTTACTACATACAAAGAACCTCGTCTCACTGATCGACCACCGAGTGGTTACGGCCCAGACATAAGTTACATCGTACGGAGTCTTACTGATTGCAGCCTAGACTGAAGGAAAGCGAATTCCCTCCAGTCTTTATTCCGTTGCGGTAAACAAAGAAAAGGGGAGGTGACCACTGCTGGTCCGCCTCAACATTCTGTTAGCCAATCTGTTTACCGCCAACTTAAGCCACTCCTTTTTGGGCTGACCTAATCTCGATACCAGTGTTTTAACAGTTTCGACAGGCCTTGGCACTCTTTCTCATCATGGCTCTCTCCCCTCTTCCTCACACGCACTCAGCGAGACGGAGCCGCGGTGCCGGTCGTTAAAATAATGGGGGAACAGGCCGCCACTGTCCTCTCGGACGGTCAAGGGAAGCAAGAGGTGTTTGCCTGTCATCGCTCCCCCTCGCATTCGGACCGCGCGTCGCCACGCCGCGACCTTCAACCCGAGCTTGCCTCTAGGAAGCAGTAGCAAGGTCATGTAACCGGAGCCACGGAGAGCTGCCGCCTGGCCGCGCCCGAAACGAGCCGCGTTCGAGGGAAGCCGTTTGCGCTCCAGAGATAAGCGCACAGTCAAAAGACCGTGCGGAGAGAGAGCCGAAAAAGAAGTTGTATAACGTACAGTGCCGCCTGTCTATTCTGCACGATTGACATACGAGCGGCAGAACGTAACACTTACCTTAACATTTTTAAATGATATAAAGTTCAGG
>JALIZH010013226.1:47500-99729 GCA_030522465.1 Rhipicephalus appendiculatus | reverse complement strand
CATTTCATATTTATTTGCGTCAGAACATTCACGCCTTTTTTTTTCTTTTTTTGCTTACTTTCCGGTTTAGGAAGATAAAGGGAAGGCTGCCGGTGAAACCCGCGGTCTTAGATGGGGACGGGAAAAGAAATTTATTGCCGGCGTTGGGGAGGGGGGGGGGGGACTGTGTCGCAATCGTCAATTCTAAATTTCTACGACCAGTCGGCGGCGTACTAGCTTTTCTCGTTTCAAAAGCGCGCCTTGGGACGAGCGGCTGAAAAGTTTCGTGCTTCAATGAGTTTTGTGGTCGGGACTGTAAGAACGAATAAAAAAGGAATGGGAGAAACCGCTGAAGTTCCTTGCGATAGCTTCCAACTCATCGATAGGAACGTTGCATATGTGGTGCATAAATTCGTTGTGATTTTGCAGCAATCGCACAGATACCTCGCCTTTTTAACGATGTGTTCGCAAGAACTCAGTGAGTTGGGTCAGTGTGTTGTGGGCGTGGCGATGCGTTTTCACGATGCTAATTGTCTTTTGGAGCTTTTCGCGTTTGACCCGTTGTCAGAGTGACGGTCAACACACTTTACCAACAGGATCAGCCGGCCATGAGTGATGGAAAATAAGAGAAGCACGAAATATGGCTCAACGCGTCGCAAGAAAACACAGACCCTGGTTGCCTTTACTCTTTATTGCTTGGTAGTTGCAGTTACGTGCTCGCAATTTGTGTGTTTACAGATGTGCGGCATCTGTGCACCAACGTGGTTATCCGTGTTTGTAGCCTGTCACACGTAAGATAAGTCATTGAGCACTAGAAAAAATAAATCTTAAAAAAAGAAAGAAAGACATTTTAAAAATGCTGGTGGAAACGTTCTCACTTTCTATTTTTTTCAGTATTCCATGCATAAAAAAATCACGTTGGAAGGGAGTCTCGGAAGGAGTCTCGGACACAGTGTCATTGTGGAAACACCTTGTAGCACTACTCTTGCATAGCTTGTGTATCATAGTGATGAAACTAGGTTCTTTCAACTGCTTTTGTTGGAGGCACTTCATGAAACGAGAATTGCTCGCTCATTCTAAATCAGACACACCCGAACCCTATCATTCCTTTTCGCATTAGTAATACATAATAACTGATGAGTTTTGTCGTTCCAGAACCAAGATATGATTATGAGAGACGCCCTACCCCTTTACGGCCTGACCCGCACAAATGTGTGGGTCAATAAAGACGCTCACGAAACGGCACCTGTTTCAGTTTGGGTTACATAGCTCTGTGCCGCTGAAGTCAATGTTTACGGCAATATATCTGTTTCAGTAGTTCAATAATTTCGGCACCAGAGGGCGAGTAATCTTCCGCCAAAAATGCCGTCTGAGCACGTGCGCCGACAGCAGCTACCTCAGACGTGTAAATGAACGCTCCTTCTTGTTGTACATTTTTTTTTTCGGGAGTGTATGCATATGAAAGGAATATTAAGACTTAGAAAAACATGCTGCGCTAAATAAATTACGCGTTCCTACCACACACGCTGTGTACTCACGCGTGAAAAAGTCACCCGCACGTTTGTGCGGGCTGGGCTTTAGTCTTCGTCAAGTGCACGGCAGAGCGGCGCAGGTTGGCTCGTCCGCGCGCGGTTGCGCATTCAGTTTTTTTATTGCGAAAATAGCTTTCTTGGCATCTTATTGGCACTTTGGTTGGTGTTTCCTGATGTTTTCTTATATCTGAAGTTAGCGACGCGAAGTGATGTGCGTGAAGTGTGATCACCATTGACGCAGAAAATATTTGTTTTGTGAATGTGCTGTGACAACAGGCATTATATTTCAAAGAATTACATTTTACATTGCCTATGATATAGACTTTCAGTATCGCCAGTGAAATTCTAAGCATAATAAATAACATTGAGGGTTAAAATTGCTAAAATTATTTAACTTAGGGAACAAGCTTCTGTGGGCGCTGAATTTTCTTTTTTTTTTTCACATGCCGAGATTTTCAAACCAGAGAATGAAGAAGACATAGAAGAGATATTGAGCCTCCTGATGTCTTGCGTCAGAATGTGGTAAGGACCACGTTGACGAATTGACAGAGATTCATATTCGTCGTTCGAGCCCACTAAGTGATGAAAACTGGAGTATGGAAGGCGAGTTTTGGAGCAGTCGCCTCCGTAATAACTGGGCCAGGTGACCACTCACCCTATCCTGTCAGTTTCAGTGAAATTGATGTCTTTTGGAAGAACACATTCGGCTGCAAAGCATCACCTGCTTGGAAGTGGTGAGACAGCCGACGTTCTTGTTGTTCTCAAGACTCCTTTGCCAACTTTCTCACACTAATTTAATGCAACGATCTTTGAAGTTACGGCTGAATAAACGGCAGTGTGCCCTAGTTGTAGATATGAAACAACTTTGCAAGTGGCTGTGCAAAAGATCAAGCAGCTTTAGGTATGGACATGATCATGGGCTGCATCCGAGGAACTTTGGTCGTCACCAGGCGCCCAAGAATTGAAAGCGGAAAGAAAAATGTGTCACAAGATCAATCTTTAGACAATTTTACTGGAGTGTAAAAGGCGCCCGGCATAGCCAAGCGATTAGACTCAGCTGTACGTACCACTGGCGATCAGTATACAGCTTGACATCTGCACATCACTGCAGGCTGTCAAGTGCAGCTTCTTGCTCAAAGACGCGTTGTATGAAGTGCAACTTATACCTGTGCCTCACAAGTGACACACAATACTTTAAAATGTTGCATTCGCAGCACTGACCACGCATTTTTTGCTTTGTCTTAGCCGTTATGAGTGTATTCCTCGCTGCGGTGAATCACATGAATAAAAGCCCAGCCCGCACATATGTGCGGGTCTGTTTTCTGGGGCAAAAACTCCCATTCTTACAATTTAACCTTTGAAAACTTAATTACAATAGAGCAAACGTCAATAATTTTTGAGCAAATTAGCAATTTCTCCATTATATTTTTCTCGGGCAGGAATGGGCTACAGGAGGGCTTAGAAATTTAAGACAACCTGGGGTTTTTTAACATGCATCTGTATCTAAGCATACAGGCCTCTAGCGTTTTGCCTCCATCGAAATGCAGCCAGGATTTCATACCGCGACCTTCGGTTCGGTTATCAAGCACCATAACCACGAGACCAGCATGGTGGCGTGGTTCATGTCGCAATTGCTGCAACCGTTTTCTGACCTTATTAAGATTATGCAACTCAAATGGGCCACACACTCGTCCATATATATCTGTCTCTTTGCCACATTTAATCCCCTTCGATCCACTATCAACCACTATCAGACTTGCAAAACCCATCGATAACTATAATCATTGTTGAAGTTTTTCAACACGAGCCGCTTTAACCATCAGTAAGACTCGTGGTTATGGCTTAGGCCTGGTAAACTTGGTTGTTATGCATGTTCACCACAGAGATCATGTAATACTTGTGGGAATCCAGGCGCCCGCACGAGTTGCTCGATGCCATTTTCCCTTGGAGAATTCTCGTGTCCCCCCTCCTCCCGATCGGACGGATGGCAGCTGGTCATAAATCGCCGTCACTTCGCTGCCACCCCGCCCCTCAAAGTTTAAGACGATGTCCTATTGGCCTAATTTTGGCGGGATTCGGGCCTTGCTCACGCTCGCCCGACAAGCGGGAGCGCGGGACGGGGTTCGGGGAGACCACTTCGGGACCTCGGAGGGTGCGTATGCGTTTTGGCCTCTCCGGCCGGCGGCGATCCTTTGTTCTTTGTTCTTCGTCGCCGGCCGGTGGTTACGTCGTCTCGTCGGGGCCCCGGCCTCAGCGGGCGCGCGCTCCTTTCGGCGGTCTCGAAGTCCCGAGGCAGCGTTTCGCGATCGTGCACCGTATGTTTCTCTCAACTGCTCCTATGTCTGATCTGTTTCTTCTGCTCGGGGGTGCGCGATCGCGGGAGCGCTGGCCGAAGGGTAGGTCGGCACTTCAAACTTGGTTCTGTCTTTGTTTGCTTGATGAGTGCGCCATTCGCGACCACTAATTGGTATATTTTGTAACTTGTATTAGCTAATTGGTGTCCTGTATAATTATGTCACTTACGATTGGTTGTATCGAATGATTGATCTCATTGTATTAAATTCCCGGTAATAAATCACCCATTTAAGAGAGTGTCGCCTAGGGTCTCCCTCGCTGCGTGCGCGGGCTCGCCGTCCCTTCGCGGTGATGGTCCGAGCTCTCGTGCGCAGCAATGCGAACGGTATACACGGTGTGACGAGACGAACCAGGACGCGGTGCCCTTCTCGGAGCTCGCAGTGCTCGGACCCGCGGTGGTGTTCGGCGCGTACGACTAAGAAGATAGCATGGCCGTGCGTGCCTGGGGTCGGTAAAGGTAAAATTAGCGAGACAAGATAAAACAACACCACATACTACGGTGGAGTGCATCGTGTCACGCGTAACCGGCGGACAAATTTTTTTCCGGGCAGTTGCCTCAGAAATACGTGAGCGTGAAAAGTGAAACAAGCAAAAATTATAAGCTCGTCAGACGCGTCAATACCGAGCAAGCACTCCCTCCACTTTCGCCTCTTTTTTTTTTTTTTTTTTCGCTCATTCCGCTTATAGAAACAAAAATTCCTTTTGCAGCTGTACTCGAAACGGCAAGCCATTACTGAAAAACCATTTGCCAAACCCTGCCAGAGCAGCGTGGGGAGCTGCCTGGCGTTGATGTATTTGCATGCATTATTGCCGGCCTCTCACGTATATTTGCACTCGCTTCCCCGCGAAAAGGAGTGCATTTTAAATCGACGAGGGAGAAGAACTAGCAGAAGAAAAAAAATAGTAATCGGCCTGGTCTTCACGTCTCGATGGATTTCATCTCGCTGTGTTGCCGAAAACGGTGTACCCATCTTGCTTATTCGTTTTCTGTACTTTAAAGCGTTGATGGCGCCTCAGGAAACCTTGGCCTATGCAAAAAGAGTGAATACCAAAAAAAAAAAAAAAATGTCGATTTCACGCTGTGAAGTTTCGCGCTTAAGCGACTAGTATATATCATTATACACACGATAATCCCATGCACATTCCCATCATTACTGTCGTCATTAGACTGAACTATATTGGTGGAGTAGCTGTTGTCATGACGTCTACAGCAAGAAGATGAACTTTAATTTACTGTGGTCATTACCGTATTACAACTTTGAATTCTTTTTTTTTCTTTTTGTTAATGTTCAGTATGGTTTTCTGCGTGCCCTATTTGACGGCTTAATACACAAATGTGCGTGTCTGCGACATGGCCGCGTCACCGTTTATGAGTGCACATTTTTCAGGCTGTTTATGAATGCACATTTTTCGCAATTTGTGCTCCACCTATTTACGCCCTGTCCCTGTAGCTTCACTGCATGCTTCTCTACCATTCAAGTGGCTTCAATGCGGCATATTACCGTATGAACTTTTGTTTAAAATGTCATGGGAGCCGTTTCAGTTATGTTACGAGACTGAACGGAGGAAGAAAAGAGCTGAGGAGAGGGCCTGCCCGGCCCGCACGCAGCGAGAAAAGTGTGGAGGAATGACGTATCTTGCAGTCATATCCACTGGGCAGAATGGCGGCGTTGCTATTGTCACGTGGCGCGCCGTGCTGTGTAGCGGCGGCGGCGTGTGCGCTTCCGTAGGTCTCGTACCGAACCATGGCGGACAGTATCCATTCTTTGTGCCTCGCTGTTAACTCCGCAGCGTTCTCCCGGCGGTTAATGTACGCAGCATAGCTTATAAAATCGGTTGCTAGGCACGGGATCTGAATAGTACATGGAGCGAGCGCGTATCCTCGTAACGTGCAGCGGGTGAAGCAGGTGAAGGATTTGAAGTACCGAGCGAGATCATTGATCAGGTACCATGACAGAACAGAACCACTGTGCACAATGAACGCCTTGCAGGTCAGAGACGGTTGTGCAGTGTTCCTGCTTGCGACAGCAGACGAAACATTTGTGCCCCGCAAAATTAAATGAGGACGTCATACATATAGTTTCGTGTTCTATATGTTTACAATAACAACTTGCTTGTGCGTGCTAAAGACGTTTCCTGTGTCGCTTACGATGCTCCCTCCTAGCAGTGTACTCTCAGCATCAAAGCAGTCACGTTCAAGTGTCATTCGCACACGTGCACTGTGCACATGGTCAGCGGTTGCACAATGCTGACGCCGGTTGGCTTGTAGGTGGAACACGGACACGATGACCTGTCGTCGCGTGAGAGACGGAATGCAACCATAGAAGCCGCCGCAAGGCCGATCGGATTTTCTTTAGAGTGCGTCAATAAAGGTCGTAAAAACATTGAAGCCACATGCCGTAGTCAGTCTAGCTAGTCCGCGGAGTTCTCTTGTGCGTTCTCTTGTTCTATGAATGCCCCGAGCATTCTTTATTGCCATGAGATTGAGCCAATTTTTTCGTATCTTCGCGTCTAGTTCGCAGACTAGATGAAAACCCGAATCAATGAAAACAAAGCAGCAGCATGAAACTAAAGCATTTAAATAAATCTATACAAATTTAATTAACTAGAACTAATTAGCAAGAAAGCCAAGGAAAGCATAGGGGATGTTATCTGTAGTAATTATGGTGCAAAAGTGGACAAAGTAAAGTGGACGAAAAGATAAGTTCAGCGAAGTTTTCGATTGAGCTCGTTACGTTTCCAGCGCTCTACAAGCCCGCGATGAGCGTTCGGAGGTGTGGGTCAATTGCGGGTCAATTGCGGGAGTCAAATTGGAGATTGTGAGGGTGCGAGTGTTCACTCGCTGCCTATGGAGGACGTATGACGTCCACGCCGCGTATTCGCTCGAGTTGGAGATCGTGGGAAATGGCTGTAATCTGTATTTGGTATCAGTGAGGTGGGCCTGACGGCAGTGCTGAAGCTTTATCTACCGCGGTGTGAAGGAAATGCGGAGCAAAAAAATGGTCGCTGCTTAAAGTCTCGTCCAAATTTTTCCATGTAGCATCACGGATGTTACGGATGAGCTACTGAGAGGTCGGGACATGTGTCGCGTGTTACCGAATTGCCGGAACGCTTGGAGCTGTGCCGGATAGGTAAACAGCGTGCACCTAAGCGAGGAGATGAGCTCCTTGAGCTCTCCGCCCCGGGCCTTCGTATAATGGTAACCCCAGTGAGAGCTGGGGGGCGTTGAAGTACCCAACAATCACCAGGGGTTGACGGGCCGCCCTACGCAACGCCCGATGAAACAGATGCGCAAACGGATGGAGTGTCACGAAGATGGAGACGCAAGAAAGAAAGAAAACAGAGCTCCTGGCAGAGCAACGATTCCATTTCTCCAATACCCTCTAATAATGAGGAGAATTCTTAAACCATTCTTGCTGTAAGGCTTCACACACAGCACGAATAGATTAAAGTGTAAAAACAATTTTCCCGCCGGGTTCACGTGAACAGACAACAATGATGATGATTGTGATGACCTGTGGTGACCTGTGGTGACAGGTGGCGCGAAAAACACAATAATAAGTAGGCTGCGGGCATGAGCGTCAAGATTTCGTGCAACTTCGTGGGCTCATTGTATTCTTTTGTAGTGAATAAGCAACAACAGTGCCGTCATTAGGGAGGTACCCTAGAAAAACATTCCTGAAGCCCGTGCCTCAGAGAGATAAACATATGTTATTTAATCAGCGCTGGATATGCTTGTCTGACATTACGCTGCACATGCTGCTCCGAATGCGATTCGCTGTGCCCATGAAATGGCCCACACATACACATATTACGCCCCCGCCCCACACTCAAGTGACGAGGGCATGAGTGGATTAAGCAACTAGAACGAGTTGTGCAAGCCAGTGTCCTGAAGGTGCAATAAGTGCGCCTTCGTATTTCTAAGCATGTTCAACGCAAAAGCATCCCCTAGCAACATTCGTTCCGTTCTGTGTACTTTCATTGAGTCTGCACTCAATTCACATTCGAGTTGACCCATACAATTGTTTGCTCTTAAAAATAAAATAGAGCTAATGGAGAAATCAAATGTCCGAACACACGTTGCCATGCGTGTGCAAATGCCACCACTAACGGATCCCCCCCTTCTCTCGCAAATAAATCAATTGCACGATTAATATCTTACAGAGTTGCTGAGCGTGACTGAGTGGCATAGGTAAGTGTGAGGCTTTTTTCGTAAACGCGGCGCACTCGCTCGCTGCCGCACGTCACTGGCCGTATTCGTCATTCTTGTTGCGCTAACATCCATTAAGTGCTGTTTTTCGTTTTCCGGCTAGCCTTGAAAACTTGCTTCTCGCGCAACTCGTTTGCGTGTGTGATAAAATCAATTTATATAAAAAAGTAATACATTCCCAGATTCAGCTCAACCTCTCCATTTTTTTAACTCTTTATGTTGTTTTTCCCATAGGCGCAAACGTAATGAGAACGCGAGCATGGAGGACCGAGTTTACGCTGACTAGGAAACAACTACGCTGTACTTTATAACTTCTGCTATAGAGAAAGATAAAGACACATACGAAGATCCCATTATGATTTTTTTTTGTTTATGTGAGATGTTGTAACCTTGTCTTAATGGGCGCAGACTGAGTGAAGCATCGCAATAAGATTGTGAAATTCGTCACAGGGCTTTGCAAAGCTGAAGCAATGCAATATAATCTTGCGCAAAGTGGTGATAAGTGCATGCAAACCCAGTCTGTATAAAGAAAAGGGCACAGAGTCTTGAAGGCTGATTATTATATCCGTTCTTTGTGTAACGCGTATGCTGTATATTTATTTTGAGAAATACTGCGCGACTTGAAGCTCCACTTTGAATGTTCAAGCCGTGGAAAGGAACTTTTGTATTACATTTCTTTACAGCGAAGCTGTCTTATTCTAATCTGTGTCGTCGTTGTCGTTTTAGTAGGAGTAGTAAGAGGCGTCACGCAGGTCACGTGACCGGGGGGAGGGGTGTGTGAATAAAGAAACGGGCTCACCGTTACGGCCCCATGAATCGGAAACTCAGAACTGAGCTGCGCAAGTACGCGTCACCGCGTTATTCTCAAGTCTTTAGCCTTATCGCGCAATGCCACCACGAACCGTAGAGACGTTATATATAGCAAAAAGGGCGGTTATTGTAACTGACAGTTATTTCTGCAAATTAGATGAAGTGTACATTGAAAACCAAAGCAAGGAAGCACGACGTTTACGTCGATTCTGACGTGCCCGTGTTGAGAAGGGCTTGAAGGCAAAAAAAAAAAGAAGAAGAAAAAAAATTAAATGCATGCTGCGACCTGACGGGCAACGTAGGCGGGGCCCGAATGGCGAACAACGTAGGAATTTTCGATTAATGTTCACGCACCACCAAGCTCCTCGCTGGATACGACGCCACTGGGACACTCCACTTCCCCCGGAAAGAAAAGAAGAAGAAACGGAAGAAGTGAGCTTCACCCGAGCGAACTTGAATCGTGATTTCTCCCCACGCTTCCGCAGTTAATGCTGATGCCAGCAGCGTTGCTTGTGCAGCGAAACGAGCAGAGAAGCACGGACACAGCAAGTAGCTTAGTCAACAGAGACTTTCGAGAGCCTTTCTTACTTTTCGTTCATTTTTTTCTCCGTCTCTTTAAATGCCGGGGTGTGAGCGAACCAGAACCCGAAACTACACTGTACTTGAGAAAGAAAGGGGGTAAATGGAGCGAAGGGTGAACAGCAATCGACGCGCGCAGCTTTTCTCGGATGGCAGTGTCACGCCACGCCGTCTCTACTTCGGCAATTGACGCAGGGAGGGCGCTCACACAACCGGAATGGAAACGATGTCGTTGTAGTGGAAGGAATAAAAGAAATATAATAGCGAAGGAGAAGCGTAGGCCAATAAATGTAAGAGAGGTTCCTACGGGGAATTGAAGAGGAAAGTAGGAATCTAAAGGCGAGCCCCTTTTTTTCCCGCCACCTTCGGTCCTCTTTTTCGACGTCGTTAACTCGGCTGGCTGCTTTCGTTTATTCCACAAGCCTCGGAGACCCGTCTACTAGAAGCCGTTTCACCCGCCGACGCTCAAGGAGCCGTGGTTGAGAGGCGCACACTCTTGTCCGGAGCAAACGCCACGTCTAATTCGTGCTCCTCTCGACTGTTTACGTTTCCCAGGAAAAACTTTTTCCTACGGCTCTCCGCTTTTCGCCCTCTATCGCCCGCCCAGTCCCGTTTCGCTCTGTCACGGCACTTCTGGCTCAGATTTTTTCTCCCTACGACACTGGTATCCCGCTTTACACGAATGCCCAGTATAACACGTTTTATTTTTGTATCTTGCACTGTTTTGTTTTGAGCATGACTCGAAGAAGGCGGTGCAATCGGAGCACATGAACCGGAACGTGTATGTGGCCCACTCCGCTTCTGCGTTTCTGATATTTTCCAGTCATGACTGAAGGTTTTGTTTTCTTGCCCCTTCAAAACGGAAGGGTAGAGGAGGGCCAGCTATATGTGAGCATGCCATTTCCGCCTGTCCCGGCAACCTTTTTTCATCCATTTATTGCTGCCCTCCCTCCCCTTGCACGCATCGCGTGCAAGGGGAGGGAGGGCAGCGCGTAACGCATCACGTACTTCGAACTGACGTACAAGAGTGGCATTTTGCTTTTCTGCTTGAAAGTAGCAAGAGTATAGCTATAAAATTTATGTTTGGGCTTAAAACTAGAACACTTTCGTGTTTAAGTACAGTGTGCAACTTGTCGGCAAACGAGGCCGAGTAGATGAGAAAACTGTTTGTGAATCTTCAACGTTGTTTAACGCAACGGAAGCTACGAAAAATATAACGAAAAAGCAAACAAAGAAATGGTGGTGGGAGTAGTGGAACGAAAGGCAAATTGTCCTCGTCTCTTTGTTTGGGAACAATGTTTAAACCTGCTCGGCTCTAAAAACAAAAAAAAAAGAAAAAAAAAGAAAGAAAGCACCACCTCCGCCTCCCGTCTTTTCTCTTGATCTTTTCAGTTGCTCGGATGCTCCTAGCGGCATGTTTAAATATCCGTATTTCTAAAGAACGTCGTCTGTGTGTTGAGAACATTTCGCCACGGAGAGTAACAATGGAGCCATTTCTTTTTAATATCCCCGCTTCTCATTCGCTGTTCCTTTCTCTCTTCTTCTCCTTTTCAGTATTTCTTCCACAGCGACCTTGTTTTGACGCGACAAATATTTTAGCTCCCTTTGGCAAACAAAACGTTCGTGGCGGAAGTACGCGCCTGGATTGGATTGTTTATTAACGAAATATCAGGGAAGCTACATAGTAAGTTTAATACTTGAAGTGACGGATGTTGTCTTAACCAACGTTTCGAGATGAAGGCTTGTCTTCCCTAAGACAAGCACAAAAAAAAAAGCAGCAAGGGAAAGATGGAAGTTTGCCATGAAAAATTTGTAAACCGGGGCTGTGTGTGCTGGAACTGACGTTTCGACAAGCGGACATGTTTTCTTCATGGCTGCAACCTTGAAGAAGTTGCAGCCTTCAAGCAGGAAAGTTCGCTTGTCGAAACGTCAGCTCTAGCACACACACACCCTGTTTACAAATATTGCAAGACATGCAGACACAAGCCACTCTGCAACGACATCGACATCGCTTGGTCATTTATATGCCTCAGACGATATACAACGCCGCGTCGTCAGATGATGTCACGGGTCGTTCTTGGAGACAAGCGCACGGCATGCCATGGCGACCAGCGCAACCATTTCGTGCACTGTTGCTAACCGCGATATCACGCTGAATATCTTCCACTGCGTCGAATATTGTTGCAGCGGCGATGCTAATAGCACGCTTACGAAAACCCTAGCTAGCCTCCTTTGTTGTTATAAATACGGAAGTCATACAACAACGTTCTGTGGGTGTCCTCATGAAATGCATCGATCGTTATTGCAATAATATTTTTACGTAATTCATGGGAAACGGATGTTGAACGCTCCGTCATTTCCATTGCAGGAGCGCCATCGCGGCCACGGCGTATCTTATACCGGCGTCACACTGGAACTTTTGATCGCGAATCAGGGCCGATCAGGATCACATTACACGATCGTGGTCAACGACGTTGCCGCTGCATGGTCTAAACTAATCCAAATCCAATTTGGCGGAGACGCCATCATCGCGATCTGGGTGCTAGATCATGATGCGCAGATAACGATTGTCTTGATCCCTATCGGGCCTGATCACAATTAATATCTCTGTCGTACCGGGTACTTTTTGATCGCCACCAGGGCCGATTCGGAATCGGGATTTCTTGATCGCGACCAAGAACAGTCGCTTCTGCTATAGTGCAAACAAAATCTGTAACGAGTCTGGTGCAGACTTCAGCCAAATCGCGATCTGGGAACCAGATTCGCGATGCGCAGATCGTGATCGTCGTAATACCGATCGGGCCCTGATCGCGACTAAATGTGAGCGTGTGGCAGCAACTGATCTTGGTCGACTTTAATCCGGATGAACCCTGAACACGATCAAAGGTAGCCCGCGTGACACCGGTATAAATGTGACCATACAGGAGGGCATCATGACAATCAAGCCGAATCCGGAATCGCCCGTGATCGCCATCAAAAAGGGCGCATGTGACATTGGTATTACAGCGTAGTCTGGTCGTGGACGGCATACTAGATGGCTGGTCACACTAATAAGATAAAAGGCTGCAATCGGGGATAAGCCGCATCTTTTCGGGCACTTGTCCTGGTCGTCGACGTGGACCACGTCGTGCGTACGGAAACGGGGACGACCGTCGGACACTTCATGTCGTATACATGCGCCACTACCTAATGCCGCTAGGCAAGGGCAGAAGCACCGCAGCGCAGTGAAGACAGTTCCAGCGTGACATAATCAGAGTGTTTTGCTGTAGAATAATACGTACCTAAATAAATTCAAAAGTGTAAGCTCCAGATGTTACGAAATCAAACCCACTTGTGCGTGCTGGCTCGCGGTGACCGAGATAACGAGGAAGAAAATAGTTATTACAGGCGATCCTCTATTGCAGGGGTCTCAAACTCACCTCAGCCAGGGAGCCGCAGTCACGCAATTTTGTCCCGCAAGGGCCGGAGCAGCGAAGCAGGTAGGAGCGGGGGGGGGGGGGGGGTTTGTACTTGTACAGTTTGCTAGAAAAAGCTGCCATTTGAAAGAAAACTTTCCCATGTCTCATATACAGTTCATTTCTGACGTAGATGTGGTGCCAGGATTCCAACATGTGGCTACCGATCCCCCCACATGACTCAAATCTTGGCGCCGGTTGGGAAATATGAGTTGTGTTTCACGGTTCTGTTTCAAAACAATATATGAACGCATGGGATGCCTCACGGCGGCGACATTGCCTTAAACCAGTCAGGCCTGCGTTGCTCACGACCATGCTTATAAGAAAATTTTTAAAAAATGTGGGGCGCAGACAGTCATGTGCGGGCCGCGGGCCGCAGCCGAGCCTCGCGGGCCGCATGCGGCCCGCGGGCCACGTGTTTGAGACCCCTGCTCTATTGAATAAGCAATAGAGAATTCATTGTTGTACAGTAAAGGTTGACGAAAGTTTCAAGGGAGGCCCGGCGTATTAGTCAGTAACATCAAGGAAATCTGCAATTCTAGTGCATGATTGGCCGCTACACGATTTATGTAGTTATGTAATGTTAATATTAATTATATTGCATGCCAATACTATCGTCAATAGCCTTGGAGAGATTTGAATAAAAATATTTCTAAGGGGAAAGCCTTAACTCTCTGTGTTTCAAGGTTGTGTGCGGTTCAAACCACATGGTCCAATAAAAGAAGTGAGCGCGCTAACCACGCGTGAGCGCAAGCTACGCTTGTACTTCGTTCACTTCGTCTTAGCGACGTTCGCGGCAGTAAAATTACAATAATGACAGCTCGCTAGCGTGCGAGTTGCACATCAGCCTCGTCTTTGCGGCGTCTCTCGTTCGCAACTCAAGCGGTCAGAAACCAGGGGCCAGCGTATAGATAGACTATACCGTATAGCATCGAGGAGGCCTGACTTACGTTCCATGTGGTGTGTATTAGCTGACCCCCGGTTCTAGGGAAGCATATATAAAAGGGCACGTCGATATCAAATATGAGGAGAGCAGCTGCGCTGTCAATCTCGTGATGCAAAGCGATTCAGCGGTGGTGGCCGAGACTGCCGGCCGGTGCCGCAGACTCTGCCGTGTGCGCCTGCTAGTGCATGCACGCCACGTCGGCGTCGGCGGCGGCGGGCTAGCGTCCCGGTGCATACCGCTTCGTCAAGCGCACGGCGTCTAGCAGTTCTGTCTGATCGGAAGGGTCGATACGGGGCGTATTAGAGGACGCGTGAGTGCGCGGCCGGACAAACAGATGCCTCGACGTCGCACCGTCGGTCGAGAACCAACGGGGCGCAATTCGGGAATCAACGAGAAAAACAATATAAGTGTGAGCGACGAGAATGAAGGAGAAAAGAAAAGAGAAAGAAGAAAGAGACTCACTCAACGTGGCGGATGGAAGCAGCCCCGCCCATCTGAATGGCATGCACGTCGCATTTATTTGCATGTGCGGCGTTTATGCAATGGACGGGAAGGTGGTGCGCTATTTATTTCGGGAAGGGTGCGAATGTTACAGGGTACGCCTTCCACGTTCGCAAAACAATCGCTGGAACCTACGCTTGCATTTTGCGAGGAACCACAAACACGCATGTTCGTATGCACGAGCGTGAAGTAGGCGGCCCCTGTATATAGGTGAAGGTTAGTACGGTTTTCGACACAAGCCTTTGCAGGTGGCCTCGTGAACATTGAGACACGTTCTGGGATTATGTGCGTCTCTCACTAAATGCACTGTTCACATGTCAGCGGTGTGCCCTGCTGTTTACGCGAAGTGGAAACCATCTTCGATTTCCCCGCATATTGTTGTTATAAAATCTCAGCACTCCTCCTTAAAAGGGCACTAAAGGCAAGTTGCATTTTATGTCTGTGTGACCATTCAATGCTTGAGGTAGTCAAAAACGTCAATATCATACACAGCAACGCTTTAGTATTCCAGAAATTAAGATAAATGCAGGGCACGACTTGCGCCACCAGTGGGACATTCTGGAACACAAGCCCGATGACGTGGTTGGGCCTCAGTACAATGAATCAGAGGTACTCCGACTACCATGACAAAAAAGAACATTTCATCGCATTACAAGATAGAATAAAATGAAATATTTGCAACTTAGCCCGATGCTACTCAAAAAAAGAACTTCACGTTACCCTTGGAAACGACGCAAGTTCCGTTTTCACCGGGCTGTGCTCCGATGAAGCCCATTAGTCCCCAGCTTAGCAGCGCCGGCTGTCGAGCAGTGCGGGCTGGCGAATGCTGTGTCGGACGTCCGTTCTTTGAGGCGCGCGGTTTGAATTGCGCTAACGGAATGCGGACAACTAGCACGAACCAAGCAGTACTGAAAAGCTTTATCAACAATCCACGCTGACTTTATATTTGCCTTCAGTGTCGCTTTAAGCGGTGGCCTTGTTTCTGCTCAGCATGAATCGAAGCCGACCTTCTGCGTTTGCACCACGTGCAATGACAGGGTGATTCAGTCATTTGTAGTGCGTACGGTGTGGTGACGCACACAGCCTATTGCTAAGTTTTCCCTTTGGGAAAGGGTAGAATGACGTGCGTAATTTTTTCTTTCAGACTTGACCAGCAACATCACTACGAGAGAGCGGCATAGCCCCCCAAACACCAGTTTTCTAAAGTTATTTCTGTGCCTATTAAAGCTTATCATTTTTCTGGTTTCTTCGACGTTTAGTCTCTATGGTAGAAGCTGCCGCGGCACGCTGAAACAGGTGCGGTACTCATGATGCTTGGCCGGATGCGATACAATGTAGTGTGCATTTAAGTTCATTCGCAGTTAGCCTCCATTGGATACCCTCCCAAAAAAGAAAAAAAAAAGAAAACAAGAATCTGTTACTCTTTTTGGTGAGTTTTGACTCTTCAGAGAGTCATGCCTTCCACGACTCTCCAAAGAGAGGGCAGTGATCTATAAAAAATAGTTAACATGCATCTTTAAAAAGATTTACATATTTTTTACGGCGTCCTTAAGACTGCAGGGTGGCTTTGAAACTTTAGACCTCGCAATTAAGTCAAAAAGTGATCAAGTCTTACAAAGGAGAACACTCATCTTCCTCGAAGACAAGCTTCTCGAACGCGCTGTACTCGGCGACGTGCTCTAACCCCATCCGGAAATTAGGCACAACGTATCCGCATATTAACTCCTTCGACAAAGCTTGCAGACAGATGGAGCACAACAACTTTATTTATCCTGTCTGAAAGGAAAAGGGGCAGCGAGAAGAAGGCGAGGGAGGTTATACTACTAGCGACAGGCCTCCTCTACCACCTCAGGATGGCCTCCTGAAGTTGGGGCTTTTAGCTGTGCCTGACAGCTTCTCACGGCTCCCGTATACATACAGTTCTTCAACTATTAGAGAGATGGGAGTGGACACTCGGTCCCAACTACAGCGCGATTCGAAAAAGTTAGTAATCCACCCAAGTAGCAAGGCGGGCTCGTCTGCAGACTCTAGATAGACAACCCGAGCGTCTCAATCCAGAAGCCCTTTCGGCATCCCCGCTGGCAATTCGGGCTGGTGAAAGCGCAGCTGCTCCGGAAAGTAGGCACGGCAGTGCTGGCTCGTACAGAGAGGAAGGCAGACAGACATCCGCACAGGGGACATTCCCGAGATGAGCTGTCTCCTTTGGCACTCGCAATGACGGGTACGGAAAATAGCCGTGAAGTAGCGGGGCCGTCACGGGATTTGGAATTGGGAGAGGACGTGCAGAGCAAGGCCAGGAGAAGAAGCACGCGGCGGCGGCGTAATCCCGTTAAGCGAGCCTCCCCCTCGCAAAGCTAATAAGCGTGATTACTGCGGGCGGGTGCGGTTCCGTTGCCCCTGGCGACCACAAAAGCGAATGTAGCGGGCATCGGTGCGCCTTGGACGAGAGTGGGTTTGGGTACGAGGCTACACAGCATCGCCGGTGCGTGTACGATTACTGCTCGTCGACGTCACTCAGTTTCTGGAACGTCGGCGAGGGTATACTTTTACGGCGAAGCTGTTACCCTCTGGCTAATTGGGATTCTTCGTGGTGTTGTTCGCCACACATCAAAACACCAGTACTGCCACCTGGCGAAAGCGACCACCCAGGCAGAGTTGAAATGGCAGCTGGTTGGGTTGGCGTATGGGTTAATGTCACTGCGCCCCTAATATTAATATTAAACAATAAGAACAACTGTGTAACATTACACTCTTCAGAACACACCCCGGCCTCAGGTATGCGGCTATGTGCCACCGGTGATGGAATGTCAAACTTCACAGTCCATACTTTGCGAACACAGCAAGAACAAAGACAAACACAATATTTCATGAGAATGCACTCGGCGTGGGTTAAAGAGAAAAAAGTACTGGTTGTTACAGTTGGCGATATCAATGTAGTCATCACAAAAGCATACAAGCGACAGTTCTTCGTGTCGTTAGTCAGAAATTAAATTTTAATTTCGAGCTGTAACGATCCGCAGTACCAAGCGAAGCGGTATAAATCATGCGTTGATTTAGTTCTGACCGCAAAGGTTTCACAGGTGTTTGCTGAAACCATCGGAGTTTATCACAGCGACCTTAAGGTGATCATCGCTGCAATTACACGAAAGCAGTAAGAAATAAATGTGGCACACAGAAATTCTGGTGTTCGTCGTCTAACATCAGTTTTTTTCTGATGACAGACGAAGGAATTTTTGCTGGTATGGGAAGTTCTCACACACAATACTCGTTCTTTTACAGCGAAGCTCTATATGGCTAGGTCAAGCCGAAATCGGTCCATCCTATGTTCGCAAGAACTCATAGCGCTTATGTGCCACGAGGCCCGTGTACTGTGCGATGTCAGTGCACGTTAAAGAACACCAGATGGTCAAAATTTCCGGAGCCCTACACTACGGCGTCCCTCATAATCATATCGTGGTTTTGGGATGTAAAACCCCACATGTTGTTGTTGTTGTTTTTGTTGTTGTTGTTGTTGTTGTTGTTGTTGTTGCTGTTGCTGTTGCTGTTGCTGTTGTTGTTGTTGTTGTTGTTGTTGTTGTTGTTGTTGTTGTTGTTGTTGTTGTTGTTGTTGTTGTTGTTGTTGTTGTTGTTGTTGTTATGTGCCACAAGAATGAGGAAATCCCACTATTCATCACTGTTCCCACTAAAGATCAAGGGAACACACGGGGGGGCAAACATCGATTAATATTTCTGGACTGACACAACAAATAGTTGAGAAAGACTTTATTGAACCGTTGGTTTAACCCAGCGAAACTAGCCGGGGCTGGTTAACCATATGTACAGAGTGCTTCTTGGCTTCCTGTACGCTCTCCTTGTTGCTGCGTTAAGGTTATTGTTGTTAAGGATAAAATGATGTACCACTGACGTATCCAAAGAGGCATTTCATATATGCAAGCAGCTCTCCAAGAGATTTCTTGGGCGCTTCTCTATGTACGTGCCAAATTTTGCTTACGGCTTTCAATATAGAACTTTCTGAAGATGCTCACGCCATACGAAACGTGCAAATGCATTCGCGTGGCTCACTCACAACAGAAACTCAAAGCCAGTTTGTCCACGCTGATTTTGATTGCTCACTGACCTTAACGAACTGCAAGGAAAATTGGGCAGATCCCACGTACCATGGCAATCGACGTTATGCGAAGCATGCGGAAGGAAGGTGACTGTGGTGTATTTTTTTTATTGAGCGATATTTTGCGAAATGATGCTAGATATATGTACAAATGTTTTAAGCGCAGACATATGTTGAACAGTCTAATGTGTTTTATATGGCCAATTGTTTATAGTTGCGTAACGATGCCAACAGCAACATGGCTATTACCAACGCCAGAAGCGGTAAGCTGAGATGTAGCGCTAGTGCTTGCGAGGATGGTACGTAGCGCTACGTAGACGAACAGTGCATGGCGCTTACGTATACAATTGGCGTTAACCTGACGTGACGCCTGCATCATGGGAATACGTATGTAATGTTTATAAAGTTAGATAGCCTGCACTGAAACTACAACATACGTTCCACTAACATTACGCCTGCATAGGGTGTTTTTCCCAAGCAGTTTCGAGACCTGGCGTGGCTCTGTAGTAGAATACTTGGCTGCTACGCAGAATTCTTGGGTTCGATTCCTGCTGGGACCCTTATATTTATAATTCGTCGGCTCAGCGCTGCCGACGTCAGTTTTTCTTAACGCTCTGACATTTAAATTACCAATGTCTCGCCATTGCTGCTTAGATATGGACTGTCAATCACCTGTCGCACATACCCGCATACCGCTGGCCGGAATATACGGCTATGTGCCACACGTGTCTGGAGGAAAGTGTTTGACGACGTACGCGACGGGATTTTCATGTTATTCATATCATGACCAGATAGTCGTATTCCTGAAACACTTTTAGTCACCCATAATAATTTTAAGGAGGTGAGGAGGTGATCACGAGAGCACCCAGACGTAGGCGGCTAGATAGATAGATAGATAGATAGATAGATAGATAGATAGATAGATAGATAGATAGATAGATAGATAGATAGATAGATAGATAGATAGATAGATAGATAGATAGATAGATAGATAGATAGATAGATAGATAGATAGATAGATAGATAGATAGATAGATAGATAGATAGATAGATAGATAGATAGATAGATAGATAGATAGATAGATAGATAGATAGATAGATAGATAGAAAGAAAGAAAGAAAGAAAGAAAGAAACGGTCAATGTACCTGCAGTTCGCTAAGAAATGCTTCGCATTTAAAACAGACACGATGGTTAACAAAAGGAATCGGTACCAGGAACTACATTAAATCGGGGCTGCCTCATGCAGCTAATTTATTCTGTAACTGCCGCGTTCATGGAATTGCATCGTAGGTCACTGATGACTACAGAGCCTCCGTTGTCAGAGCCACAGGCAGTTCAGCGGAGTAGAAATAGTCTCCTGGTGACATATGCCTTTGGGCTGCGGTGAATGAAACCCCTGCAGCAGTTCGATGACTTTCATGGGCTCTTACAATAGCGACGCTCGGCTCAGCGAGTATCCGTGCTGGCGTAGATTCCTTTGTTCCGTTTGTCTAGTCTACTTATTAGGGCGTTTCTTGAAGAAGGAAGGACGAATTTAACAGGGTTAGCATAAGATAATCAAAACCGATCTGATGAATGACCCGTGATGCATTGTTGGGATGCGTCTACGGGTCTCATGACACATTAACTGTCCCCTTTTACATGCTTGGCAGGCTTAGCCGGCCCCTGCTTCTTCTTTTTCCTCTTTTCCTTTTTGGGCTTTCGATTATCGTCCCCCTTTTGTGGCTTATTGGCGCTGACAGTCTTGAGCGACCCGAAAGTGTGAAACGATATCTTCTCGGTGGCCTTCTGGATGGCACTGTAGGAAAACGCACGAACCTGGGAGCGAAAGTTGGCGAAACCCGATGACGAGGCGCTTTCCTCGGGTGACGTGGGAGCCTTGTCCACCTCACTCTGGTTCCCCTGGCTGCTGGTGACTGAACGACTTGCAGCTGCGGAGGCAATGCCAGGGCTTCCAGTATGGGAAAGATCATTGGCGGAGCCAGTTGACGAGGGCGTGGCCATGGTTGATGTAGGAGGCTGGTTCAACTGGTTCACCAGGCTGTTTGTGACTGGCGGGTTCGCACTGAAGGTAAAGCCGGTGAAACTCCCAATATGGGAGCTAACATTGGTGAAACCGGAAGACGAGACTGCTGCCGTTGGTGACGTGGAAGGTTGGTCCACCTCACCTTGGTTCACCTGGTTGCTCGTGCTTGGCGCGGCTCTAGGTGCATTCGTTGAGCCAGAGTACAGCGTCTTGACCCCTTGGTAGGCAGCTGTGAACACCGGGACAACGGCTGCGTAGGCAGCCATGCTGAAGGGAATACTAGGGTTAGGCTTGTGTTGACCTGACGCTGCGGTGGCGTCCTCCTCAGTAGGACCGTTCTCGACCTTGGGCTCCTCCTTGGTCTCGTCATCGGGCTTACTCTCGGACTCGGCCTGCTCTCTCGAATCACCGCGCTCGTCCATCTCACCGCTTCTCGCCCACGGGTGTCTCAGGGGCTGGAAGTCTCCTGGAAGCGGTGGACGACGACCATCCCCAGCTTATGCGCCCGACACGTTTGATTATGATGATGGTGATAATTCGAATCTATGGCACGTACTCAGTTAGGAGAAGAAGTGAAGGATCGGTTAGCAGGAGATGATTTAAATGACGGCCTGATTCTGGGAGGAAAACTGGGAAATTAAATTCAAAAAAAATACAGACAATAGTATAATAATAGTAATAATAACATCTGGGGTATTACTTTACAAAACCACGATAAGTTTATGAGGCGCGCCGCAGTGGTGCACTCCGGAAATTTCGACCTTCCGGTGTTTATTAGCGGTGAGAACGACAAAGAAACACTACTAGTATGGGAGTCAACAGTTAGTGTAACAGAAACTAAACATCAATAAAATAAAAACTGCAGTAGAGAATAAAGTTGGCATTATTATGATTTATCAAGAATAAATTTTTCTTCATTAGTGAATATGGAAATAAACACACAAAGGTGAAGCGAAAGCAGACGCAACAATAATCACTCTGTTTCGTTTAAGGCTGTCCTGTGACATTTTCGACTGCGCAACTCTCTGTATCTGTTCAGTCAAAATTGTTAATGGTGTTGTACTTCCCCTTCCTCTCACACCAGTACCGCCACCTGGCGACAGTGGCCACCGCGTATAGACACTGTTTCCGTGTGCTCGTAGTGTCCCACGATTGAATAAATTTTTTCTAAACACCGAGACACCGAGGTAAAACGGCAGCTGGCGAACCGGGTATATGTGTTGAGCCTATTTGCTTGAAGTTTTTAGCGTGGAAATGATATAGCAGTTTCCACACTGTGATATCCCCAATGACATCCCATTTATACAAACAGCTCTCGAGGATATTCATCGAGCGCTTCTATACTATGTGCCCAACGTGTAATTGTCGAACTGTTGTAATTTTAACTCGATCGCGTTAAAGAGTTTGATCGTTTTGTAGGAATCCCGGTGCCGCCGTCAGCATCGTTGTCCGTGAGTGAAAAATCGCAATAAAGATCTTGGGTCCCTAAAACAAAATTATGCGCTTGAGCCTGAAACGAATTGAACTTTCAACGTGGCAAGTACGCGTTCTGTCAGAGAGCCACGCCAGCACTCAGAAATCTTCCAAAACAAATCATAATAAAAAAAACCGCTATACTTGTGTTATATAGCCCGAGGACCCACGTTAACTCACGTAATATTGCGTGGCAGAAGAGTAGAATCACCTCTATCGTCACACCACATGAACTTCGCAACGAGTGTACGGTTTAAAATCCCACCCATTACAAAGCGCTCAGGCCAAATTAATCATCATCATCAGCAACAGCCCCCCACAAAGCGTGCAGCTGCATTGGTGCGCGTATTGCTCTGACGACGCGGAGTGGGTACCTCGCTAATCCGCAGAATAATGAGTTATGGCGTAGTGAGCAGTTCACAACTTTACTTGCAGCAGCCATTCCAGGCCAGTTGAAAATGGCCAATGCCAATTAAGATATTGCGTTCTGTTCTTGACGGTGGAGCTAAAGCGTGCTCCAAGTGTTTCTTTGCGGGTTTTAAATATCACGATCCGAAAACGTGACGCCATATCAAACAAAACATGCAGTGTGTGTGTGTGTGGGGGGGGGGGGGGGCTAACTTAAAAGAGAAATATGGTGCAAGTTGATTCACGTTGAGCACGATCAGCCACTGCTTTGAAAACGACGCGAAAAAGAGAGAGGGACACAGTGGGTGACTGGAGAAAATGGAACCAGCGAATTGAGGCGGCCTCATGCAACTAATTTATTGTAGAACTGCTGATTTTATGACATTGCATTGAAGGTTATTGATGAATACGAATACTTCGAGCCGGTTAACAAATCCCAGTTTCAGTCGCTCCGCCCGACTGCCGGAGAGCCTATGTCCCAAATCTCCAATTCGTTCTGGGAAAAGCGTCTCTGATTGACAGTGTTATTGTTCGCGGCACAACCACAGGTAGTCCAGCGCAGTAAAGAGATCGCACAACGTCTCCTGGGAAAGTAAGCCGTTGGGCTGTGGTAAACGAAATACATGTGGCAGTTCAGTGACCCCCATTGTTTCTTACAACAGGGAGGCTTGACTTAGCGAGTATCCGCGCTGGCGTAGGCCTTCTTTTCCTCGGGGATCTTTGTCCAGTCCCTTTATTACGGTGTTTCTTGAAACAAGGACCAATTTGACACGGTTTGCTCAGGACAAGCGAAACCAATTTGATGAATGACCCGTTAGGCGCTGCGGTGGCAGGATGCGACCGCGCGTTTCATGGGATATCACCTTTTACATGTTTTTTGGGCTTAGCCGCCCCCTGCTTCTTCCTCCGCTTTTGCTTTTTCTTTTTTCCGTTATCGACAGTCTTTCGCGCTTCAGTTTCGACAATTATATTGACCGGTCCGGTAGCGTGAGTCGGGATCATGTGCATTATGTCCCACTGGCTGGTAGCGAAGTTGAAACATGGAACATAGCTGTGACCATTGGCGGAAACCGATGTCAAACCGTTTCCGCTGGGCAATGCGGCAGGCCGGACCATCTCACTGTGGTTAGTCTGTCTGCCTGTGGCCGACGGGTTCGCACCAAAGCTAAAGACGGCAGACCTCTCAGGAAGCGAGCCAGCATTGCCGAAGCGAAATGTCGGGGTCGTTGCCATTTGTGATACGGGAGCCAGGCCTGCCGCACTATGGTTCACCTGGCCGTCCACGATCGGCGGGTTCGCAACGAAGTTAAAGTCGGCTGATCTCTCAGGCAGCGAGCGACCACTGCCGGAACTGAATAGCGAGGGCGTTGCCATCGGTGATGCAAGAGCCATGCCTTTCGCACTTTGGTTCGCCTGGCCGTTCGCGATCGGCGGGTTCGCACTAAAGTTAAAGGACAGCAGACCTCCCAGGAAGCGAGCGAGCATTGCCGAAGTGAAATGTCGGGGTCATTGCCATTTGTGATACGGGAGCCAGGCCTGCCGCACTCCGGTTCACCTGGCCGTCCGCGATCGGCGGGTTCGCACTAAAGTTAAAGGACAGCAGACCTCTCAGGAAGCGAGCGAGCATTGCCGAAGTGAAATGTCGGGGTCATTGCCATTTGTGATACGGGAGCCAGGCCTGCCGCACTCCGGTTCACCTGGCCGTCCGCGATCGGCGGGTTCGCACCAAAGCTAAAGACGGCAGATCTCTCAGGAAGCGAGCCAGCATTGCCGAAGCGAAATGTCGGGGTCGTTGCCATTTGTGATACGGGAGCCAGGCCTGCCGCACTATGGTTCACCTGGCCGTCTACGATCGGCGGGTTCGCAACGAAATTAAAGTCGGCTGATCTCTCAGGCAGCGAGCGACCACTGCCGGAACTGAATAGCGAGGGCGTTGCCATCGGTGATGCAAGAGCCATGCCTTTCGCACTTTGGTTCGCCTGGCCGTTCGCGATCGGCGGGTTCGCACTAAAGTTAAAGGACAGCAGACCTCTCAGGAAGCGAGCGAGCATTGCCGAAGTGAAATGTCGGGGTCATTGCCATTTGTGATACGGGAGCCAGGCCTGCCGCACTCCGGTTCACCTGGCCGTCCGCGATCGGCGGGTTCGCAACGAAGGTAAAGCCGGCAGATCTCTGAGGAAGCGAGCCACCACGGCCGAAACTAAATAGCGAGGGCGTTGCCATCGGTGATGCAAGAGCCAGGCCTTTCGCACTTTGGTTCGCCTGGCCGTTCGCGATGGGGGGGGTTCGCACCAATGCTGAAGCCGGCAGGCACCTCAGGAACCAAGCGAGCACTACCGGAACTAAATGTAGAGGCCGTTAACATCGGTGATGCGGCGGCGTGGCCTACCGAACTCTGGTTCACCTGGCTATTCGGCATCGGCGGATTCGCACCAAACGTAACGCCGAAGGAACTCCCAATGCTGGTGATGGGGTAGCCGAAAGTATGTGGTGTAGCCGTTGTCATGGGTGATGGGGTTACATGCTTCACCTCACTCAAATTCACCTGGCTGTTCTTGCTTCGCGCACCAGCAGGAGGATTCAGAGACGCAGAGTTCAGCGCCGTGACGTCTTGTTGGGCAGCGTTGAACGCCGGGGCGACGACGGCATAGCCGCTCATGCTGAAGGAACCATTAGGCTCAGGCTTCTGTTGCTCTGACGATATGGCGGCCTCCTCCTCGGTAGTACCGTCACTGTCTTTGGAATTCCTCTTGGTCCGGTCATCAGGCTTGCCCATGGATTCGGCCTTCCCACTTATCTCACTGCGTGCGTCCTCCTCCCCACTTCTTGTCCCCAGGTGTCTCAGGGGCTGGCGATCTCCTGGAAGCGGCGGGTGGACGACGACGTTCGGCCTCCGCGCCCGACACGTTCGATTGTTATGACGACTCGGATTTATGGCGTGTACCCACTTAGAAGAAATGAAGGATCAGGGGGCAGGAAATGTCGCAGTGCAGTATAAGGTCTTCGCGAATTACGAATAATAATAAAAAACATGGCTGATCACTCTGTCATAGGAATCGGTAAAACACGAAAGTGAAATATGTCTCCAGACGTAGTTGAGCGTTTATTGTGCATTGTTTTTCCACAAGGGCAAAGGAATGAATGATATAGCAACAAACTGTAATGTCACGCGAGGAAGGGCAAGTAGCTGGAAACTTGTAGCGCGCTCGTTAAAGGGACCCTGAAACGGTTTTGATGATTTTGTACAAACACATTTGGCAGGTAGACCAAGTCCTAAGGGTCATTCACAGACTGATTTAAGCTTTCTGCGTAAATTGTGTAATTTATTAAAACGCTTTAAAGCTGCGAATCGCTGCAGGTCACTGCGGCTCAGCCAAACACGTTTTCAACCGCCCATTGACAGTACGACATGTAGTGGGCGCACGAAGTCACCCTGGCTGCTGATCTGATTGGCTGCGGTGTGCGCGTAGGAAAGATCGGCTGGTAGGGTGGCGGCACCTGTCGGAGCAGATATCAACCACTCACGATCTTCGTCTTTGTTGCCAGACGACATGCGTGCTGCCGGGCGCACTGGGCTATGGTATCCGAGATTGCGCGCAACCTCTCATCTCGGAGGTGATGACTGGGTGAAGGTCAAATCGTCGAGTGCGCTCACAAGAGCTCTGCGATCGCCAGCGAGGCCAGCGTGTCTCATGAGTTGAGGAGGCAATGTAGGGGTGAGAAGGAGATAGGTATGATATAATTGTCCGCAGCCGCCTTGGTACACGGCGTGTCGCTATATTTGTGGTGCCAATGGTTTGATGATCCTATAGCTTAAACGCTGACAATGCTTCAAAAAACCGTTTCAGGGTCCCTTTCAGCAGAAAGTACGCACGAGAGTACGCTGCTATGCGACTAGGTTCTTGTTTTGACGAATACGTCTGGAAGCAAGAAAGTAAGTGTGACGATGTTAAGTGGCACACAGCGCTGACGCGCGACAAGTTCTCCAGTATCGTTTGCATTTTAATACATGGACCACGGGGGCGTAGATGCACCTCAGTTTCACAATAAGGCCCCCCGCGGTGTTCCACTAGTATCGACGCGAGGAAATATGCATCAGACGTATCCTCTCCTATGACTTTCTTTCAAACCATTTCGCAGGCACAATTTCTGTTGCTTTTAAATATAGATACACGTTATATAAAGAAGCGATATAAAAAGGATTGCGCATCGCACAAACACGAAGAAAACCCACAATATACACAAAGCAAGGGCCCCACGATTCTCGTATTTGCCAAGTTGAGACGGGATAGGAGAACCGCAAATCCCGGGTAATCATAGGGAGGGATCAAGTGGTGTGAATGCCTGCCCGTATTGGTCCTATAGCAGACAGGTGCGGTCGACCTTTGTGTAGTGTGTGGGCGTTCTGAGAAAAAATAGCTCAGGAGGGAAAGAGATGTCGTGGCACCAGCGTTGGTGAATTTCGCCAGAGCCATAGAGCGAGAGGAAGAGACAGATCCCTGACTTAGCACCTACGTTTTGCCACCTGCCGCCATGTTATCTTTCGCGATGAGACGAGTGGACGATACAGGAACTGCTAGCCGTGAGAACAGGAAAATGACGCATAGCATTAGAGCTTCTGTATAGCAGATATGAAGATGATAGTTGCGAGATCACTTCGGGGAGGTAAAGTCGTCTAGCGCGAGGGTCAGTGTGGTGAGACGAAGCGTAATGCAACGCGTGCGCGCGCGCGCACACGCACGCACGCACGCACGCACGCACGCACGCACACACACAACCTGCAGCCAGCAAGATACATTTCAATAATGAATTAAAATGAAATATTCAGTGATATAACAAGCGGTATTTTCATCAGGTATTGATTACAAAGAAAGACCTAAGTTCAACAATAGCCATCATGCCAGAGTAACCGTTCAAAACGCGGAAATCTGGGCTCATCACACCGTCTCGAGCTCCCTACTATAAAAAAAAATTGGCCGCGTATCTGCGTGCTTCGCTGCAAATGTCATCGAAAGACGGTAGTCTTCTGCCGGTCGTACTATATGAGTCCTGGTCTCATCCGCGGCCACCTGTGATGCTGTTCTCGACCATTTCCGTCCTGGCATGACCAAGCGTCTTCTCACCGCAAGCGCGGTGTTTTTGGCACCGTGTAAAAAGCTGAGAAGTCGCGCAGAGCGACCACGAAAAGATATTCTCTTGTTTGCAGCGGCGAGGGCAGACTGCGCCAGCTATCGTGCGTCGGATGAAACACGCGACACTTCGCGCGACCTCGGAGATAAACGACGGCTCTTCGCTTTTGCGAGGCAGCCCGCATTTTCAGCGCAGCCTAAGAATCACTAGGGTCTTTAGAATTAAGTATCTATGTATTTTCTATAAAAGAACACACCACTTGATACTTCCGTACTGTTGTTGCGCCTCAGATATGCGTAATATTTGCTTTTTGATCGACAATGTTCACAAGTATGCACGAAAACGACTGTTCAAGTTTGCTGGGCGTTCAGAAAGTAGTTAAACTTTGGCCAAGTAGCTGGATCGTGTTTCACACAGACAGACAGACAGACAGACCGAAGTTTCTGCGTTGAAGTATCCCAACAAAGACTGTCGTCTTTAAAAATTGACAGCATATCCACGGAGTGAATGATGATGAGTGGGCGAAGCTCCGAAGGTTCATCGGTAAACCGCGAATCCTCCGTAAATATTGCCTAGCCGATCATAATGTAACGACGTGAGAAACACTGTAATATACACAACGTAATTTTATTTCTTCGTAAATGGTAGCGAGACCTGGCTTTTGTCCACCCTTCCTTATGACTGCTTTATGGTCGGTAAAGTGAAGGGAGAGTGGTTCTTGGATCGGCTGTAGTGGAAAGTTTGCGAAGGCGAGATCGATACAGGTTCCTCGGATAGTGGTTGGTTGCATGTGACCGAACGATATGCACCCCAGAGCATATCGAGATGCCATGTGCTCTATAAGCCAGGTGTCGTCTATGATGTTAACGTTGAAGTCTCTCACCAGTACGAATGGTTCGTTCTTGTATTTGTTTGCATAATCTCGTAAGGCGGTGTCAATGTACTTCTCGATGTTTCCTCGAGACAGATTGGGTGCCAGATATATTGTCATTAGGACGATTCCGGTATCGTGGCTGCCGGCGGGGAACTCTCGCTGGAGAACGGCGATGGCATTGGCGCGGGACTGCTCGTTCCTGATGCCGGAGACTGTGGTCAAGTTGTTATCGAACCACAAGCGATCGCAAAGCCTGCAGCTGTGGCCGAAACTGCGATCCAGAAAGTCCCGCTTGAAGCGCGCGTCTGCACTCTCGGGTAGCGATCGCTTCAGGCGCTTGGCCGCGGCTTCCCGCACCGCGCCGCCTCGGGATCCGCCTGCCTGTGTGCACGTTTCGCCGCCGCTTCGCGGGATCTCAGCCCGGGGTCCTCTTGCTGGCGCTTCCGTGCCGCTTCGGCATCGCGAGCTCTCAGCTCAGGATCCACTTGCCGGCGATTCCGTGCCGCTTCGGCAGCGAGAGCCCTCACCGTCTCTGGATGTTCTTGCCGACGCTGCCGTGCAGCTTCGGCTTCGCGGGCTCTCACCTCCGGGTCCTGACGGCGAGCCCGCGCTGCAGCCGCTGTAGATGTAGATGTAGATGTAGATCCTAAGCTTCTGGCTCACACCCACACTGGGGGATTGGCCAAGAATCGGGTAGCTCAAAAAAAAAGAGATGATGAAAAAAAACTAGAAACCCGCTTTCCGAGCACTCCGCTCCGCCGCCTTGTCTTCGTCACTCATTGCGCGCTGACTGCCGAGAGAAAGAGGAAGCGCGCTAAGAGCGAACGCATTTTATAGCTTTGGCCCTCTAGCGGTCTCCCTCATCGGGGATGGAGCGAGCGCCGCCGCGCCTCAAGCGGTCTCCGATTCAATGAGCGCAATGCGCCTCCATCCAATCAGATTCTAGCGTCGCCGCGGCATCCAGCGGTCTCCTATCACACTAGAGCACGCAGCGGAGCCGTCATCTACGCATCGGAATGGAGCGAGCGCCGCAGGTCGCCCTTTCGAGGGCGAGAGCGCGTTCACGATCGTTTTCATCCATGGCAGAAAGTCAGCGTCATCGTTATCACGTGTAGTGGGTACATTCCACTATACCGTGGCTACGACGCACAACGCGGGACCAACCGACGCCCTAAGGAGCTTCGCCCCTAAAAACTTCCCCATCTCCCGCTAAAGGGAACCGCGTGTGGATGCGAAGCAGCGGGGAGATAATTAGCTTGAGCGGGAGGAACGTCGCCGCTCTCGTTTCAGGGCAGCGCTCCGGGCGCTCATCGCGGCGCTGCACAGCAGAGAGAATGAGGCGCGCGCGCTCCGTCATTTTCATACCGCGGAACTACCCTGGCACCCCCCAGCGGAGTATGCAGCTGTCGCATCACCTGTCGTGCGCGCCGCTCCGTAGAGGATTCCTGGAGGAGAGGACGGGGGGGGGGGGACCGTAGGAGAGGAGAGAGAGGGGGGAGGGGACGTGCATGCGCTGTGGCACGCGGGACCCGCTCCGTAGAGTTGAGGATTCCTAGAGGAGAGGGGGGGGAGAGGACGCGCATGCGCTGTGGGGATGTGGGACGCTGGAGTTGTTCCGTAGAGGATTCCTAGAGGACAGAGGGGGGAAAGGACGCGCATGTGCTGTGGGGATGTGGGACGCAGGCGCCGCTCCGTAGAGTAGATGATTCCTAGAGGAGAGAAAGGGGGTGAGCGTAGGAGATAGGGGAAGGGGACGCCCATGCGCAGTGGGGCGCTGTGGGACGCGGGAGCCGTTCCGTAGAGTAGAGGATTTCTAGAGGAGAGAAAGGGGTGAGCGTAGGAGAGGAGAGAGAGGGGGAGGGACGCGCATGTGCTGTGGGGTGTGGGACGCGGGAAGGAGGGGTGGACTAAGCCCCCTCCAAACACATGCAAGCAAGATCAAGGAATGGGGTCAACCTGGGCGACAGACACCACCTGCCTAGCCATTGCAAAGCAGCCTCTCTGTGCTCTCGGCCATGGCTCTGATGACTGTGGTAGTGGTTGACGGCCTTCATATTACTACAGTGTTCTGGTTCGCATAATGGGTGCTTCCCTACTTCATGAAAGTGGCCGGACGCGGGACGCCGGAGGGACGGACATAGCCCCGAGCATAAGATGCTTCGCATCTAAATCTTCCCCATCTCCCGCTAAAGGGAACCATGTGTGGATGCGAAGCGGCGGGGATATGGTTAAGCTTGAGAGGGAGAAACGTAGCCGCTCCCGTTTCGCGGCAGCGGCCCTCATCGCGGCGCTGCACAGGAGAAAGAATGAGGCGCGCGCGCTCCGTCATTTTCATAACGCGGAACTACCGTGGCGCCCCCCAGCAAAGCATGCAGCTGTCGCACCACCTGTGGTGCGCGCCATAGAGGATTCCTAGAGGAGAGAACGAGGGGGGGGGGGGACCATAGGAGAGGGGGGAGGAGACGTGCATGCGCTTTGGGAGCCGCTCTGTAGAGTAGAGGATCCTAAGAGGAGAGAGAGGGGGGTGAGCGTAGGAGAGGAGAGAGAGGGGGGAGGGGACTCGCATGCGCTGTGAGACGCGGGAAGGAGGGATGGACTAAGCCCCCGCAAGCACATGCAAGCACGATCAAGAAATGGAGTCAACCTGGGCGACAGACGCCACCTACCTGCCTAGCCATTGCTAAGCAGCCCCTCTGTGCTCTCGGCCATGACTCTGGTGACTGTAGTGGTGGTTGACGTCCTTATTGTACTACAGTGTTCTGGTTCGCATAGTGGATGCTTCCCTACTTCATGCATGAAAGTGGCCGGACGCGGGACGCGGGACGGACAAAGCCCCGAGCATAAGATGCTCCGCATCTAAAAACTGGTCAATTCTATACTTGAATCATTATATTTGATCCCGTTCGACGCATAATAACCCGACTTGAAATACAGGTCTAATAAGAATAGTCATCCTGAGAGGTGCGCATGCAAATATTTTGGTAAGCCGACTCATTTCTAAGGGGAAAGCTCTCGATGCCTCCGCACACTGCGAAAAGTGACTGTCGGCGTCGGCATCAACAGGAGTGATGCAAAAGATCAACATCACGCGATGACATTCCAGTTTGCCAAAATTTGATGCTTCATTATGACGTCACTATGAAGTCACATAACGTGATGCCACATGATGACCTTATCACATTACATCATACCTTGGTCGTTTTCTATCGGTGCTAGTAAGTGCCATGCCTTCTCTTCACGCATTACTTCTCTTCACCGCTCAAAGACGGCGGCACCACCCCGCCTCGCCAACAGAGAGCACCGTACGGGAGAGAATGTGTGAGAGATATAAGGCGCGTTTGTACGGAACCTTGCTACTGGTTCTATAGGTCAGTTGGATAGAGTACTGAGCGCTTTTTGTCGCGGGCCAAAGAGTCAGAGGTCCGAATCCCGGCGAGGGAGCCTTTTCTTAATGTTTTTTCTTTCTCATTTGGTGGCGTTAATTTTACAAAGCCATATCCGTGACGTAAATATGTCACTAAAGTCTTGGTGGACCCCGGCATAAACACTTTCGTGTGAAAAAGAAAGAAAGAAAGAAAAGCAGTAGGTCAGGCACGCCAAGAAGTCATGCTTCGCTTAGCTTCATTTCCTCGATATGGCAAGGGCTCCTGATTTTTTTTTCTCTCAATATTTTTGCCCATTTTGTCAACATGTGGTCGCGATCTGGTCGCAATACTCCCCCCTTTGGAACACAAGGGTCAGAGGTAACCAGGTTAACTGAAACAATGAAGACGATTTAAAGCACTGTGTAACCAACAGCAAACGCTACTGAAATATTCCTGCAATAACTATACCCTACGAAGCGCATCATTCATTTCTAAACTGGGCTTGATTTATTTTACTCTTGCTTTGCTCCTATTTCCAGGCAAATGATACTTCATTTTTGTCTAAGACGCTGTCGTGTGGTATTGGTTTGATTTTCTGCGCCACCACCCGATTTAAAAAAGAAGGGAAAAAAAGGAGGGGCCTGCTGCGTTTGTTGAGACGCTCGGCCACAAAAGAGAGCACTGTGAATTAAGGCGAAAGCCTTTAATGGCTCATACTGGCGTCCGTCCATTCGTCCGTGCCCTGAAATGGTGCCAGCTGTGGCCTCTCCCCCTACACTCTATCAGCAATCACGTGATGGCACAGCGGCGCATAGCAACAGTTGCGCCGCTTCACGGTAGAAAAAAAAAGAAAAAAAAGGAGGACGTGATTTGGCCCCACGAACAGACCAGCATGACAAAATGGATAGAGAGGGGTACAGGCGGCAAGCGAAGACATTTGGAAGAAGAGTGCACCTCCACCGGTAGCGTCATGCACGAAAAAAAAAAAAAAAAGACATGGCATAGTCAGTCGAATGGCCACAGGCTTTCGCCGAACACACTTGGGAATTTACAAAGTGTCCAATTTTTTTCGTCCGAGTTGACGCTAGCATTCATACGTTGTTACCAAGGAAGGAAAGAAGGAACAGGAGAGAAACGAAAGGCAGGGACGTTAACCAGTTTAGAAGGACTGGTATGATACCCTACACTGGGGAAAGGGATAGGGGAGCTTGAGAGATGGAGGTAGAGAGAAAGGAGAGAGAGAGGGAGAGTACCCACGCACAGTCACACACCTCACCGTCATGTTGGCGTCATTGGTCTATTACTGCCAGTGCACTTCTTATGTCCCCAAGTATTTAAGCACTGCCTTCCTTCACGCGCGATGACCTCTCAGGACGACATTCCAAAATGGTTGCTGCCAAGGAGGTTCAAAAAGTATTTAAGACCTCCATGGTTGCTACCAAACGCCACGCGCGTTTCGATAGAAAAAAAATTGGCCGCGTATCTGCGTACTTCGCTGCAAATGTCGTCGAAAGACGATAGTCTTCTGCCGGCCATACTATTATGTTTTGCCTTGCCTCCTCTACGTTGAATCGGCCGCATCTGGCTGGCATTGATAATATAGAGGAGGCGCTGCGTGAGATATGGACGCCATCTGGCAGTAGCATCGCGAAACACTAGCTTGTGCAGAACCCAGGGCCCCTGCCAGGCTCTTTCGTGCATAGCGTCGCATTTTCAGCGCAGCCTAAGAAACACTAGGGTCTTTAAAATTACGTATATATGTATTTTCTAATAAAGAAACACACCATCTAATACTAACGTATTGATGTTGCACCTCAGTAATGCGTAACATTTGCTTTTTGATCGACAATGTTCACAAGTATGAACGCAGCCGCTTGTGCAAGATGAATGGGCGTTCATAAAGTGGTTAAACTTTGGCTGGGTGGCTGAATCGAGGGACAGACAGACAAACCAAAATTTCTGCGATGAAGTATCCCAAGAAAGATCTTTAAAAAGACGTTCTCTTTAGGCAACACTAATGATAGCACTGGGGAAAGCGCATTCCCTCACGAGACACTCATTACGCTACTTTGAGGTTTGTGAGTTGACTGAATTGTTACTTGAGCTGGCAAAACTTGCGACGAGAAAGCCGTCCAATTCTCTGCGACGCCTAGCGACGGCACTACGCTCTGGTGGCCGTCGGGCAATGGAGGTGTGGTCTGTCCGCTCAGCGAAAAGCGCTCATCTCTAAGAAAGGCAGTCGGCCATCCAGGTAGTTCCGAGATTTTATCCAGGCAGTTCAGACCCCCGCGAGGGGCCCTCAGCCCCAGCCTCGTTGATGACAAGGCGAGACTTCACCGCCTGGCCTGCAAACGCCCATCGTATTCCTCAACTATGCGCAGTTTTCGAACGTGCAAGCTGTTTCCTCCAATAGAGGGAAACGATATCGCAGTTACTCGTAGAAGCCCGTCGTGCCCTTTTAGAGAAGGCTGATAAACTCTTAAACCAGTGGTGATTAATTGAGAAAATAATTCCTGTATTGATAACAAGGCAGGAGAAGCGGAGTCGTGACAGTGTATTGTGGACGTGACGCTTCCGGAACAGGAAAATTTTAATGCCTAAAAATACTGATTCGTAGCACATTAAGAACCAGCTCAATGAGAAGGAACCCTAATGAATTTTTCTATTTCAATAAAAAATACCCTTATGAATTGGTCGGTATGTCATTACAATAAATATGTTTCCTTACGGAATCCAGATATTATCCATAAGTTTGCCATATATTTGCCATATATTTCCACAAAAATCATACGAAAACGTGTGGACTTATTGAATGGCATAGGGATCATTCCAGTAGGAAATTGGTGTAAATGTGGTTTTTTTGGCTCTTCGAATAACTGTGATTTATCTAGAACAACGAAAAAATATGCAATGCTCACGATGCTATAAATAGGCTGAGCTAAAGCACGTAGGGACCTTTTATAGCAGCCACTGACGAGTATACTTTCACAAAAGGCGTAATAGAATCTTGCGGACACATAAAGAAATGCCCACGACAAACGCCGCATTTTGTTGAATACTGCATTTACTAACTTTACTTACGCGTGACTCACTCACTCACTCACTCACTCACTCACACTCACTCACTCACTCACTCACTCACTCACTCACTCACCTCACTCACTCACTCACCACCACTCACTCACTCACTCACTCACTCACTCACCACTCACTCACCTACCACTCACCACTCACTCACTCACCACCACTCTCACCACCACTCACTCACTCACTCACTCACCACTCACTCACTCACTCACTCACTCACTCCATGTAAACATTTTATTGAACTTTCCTTTCATGAAGACAATTTTTTCGTGATATTATTACAGAGATCACAGTACTTTCAGCAAGCTTTATGACATCGGGAACAGACCCCTTTTTTTTTAAAATAAAGCTTTTCTTCGTCCTCGGCTAATCAGTTTGGTCGTCACTCTTGTCCTTTATAGTGATCTCGCTGGTGCTTTTCTTTTTCGACGGCAACGACGATATCAAGAGTGCAGAGGTATTTTTATGGAGCACGCGAGTACGTTCGCGTAAGTGCCTGCACCGGTGATCACAATCAGCAGGAATACGTTTTTCCCCCTTAACCAGAAGAACCAAAAAGAAGGCCCGGGCGTTCATCTTCGCAGCAAAAGATCTGCGTATGGCGTAACGAGCACGCCATCTTGACTTCGAGCGGAGAAAGAAAAAAAAAATGTGTGCAAGAAAGAAAGCAGGGCCCTCCTCCCAATGTGCTTGGCACAGCTGGGAAGCGCCATCTGTCCGCCGATTCGTTTTGCTCTGCTAGCACAACGATCCGGGCGGGCAAAGCCTCGATGGGTAATAGACCCGAGGTCTTTTCGCAGGCCGAGGATTGCAGGCTTCGATCTGGGGACGAAAGAAATGTTTGCGCTTTCAGCCCTCCTGCCACTATACCCCGCACAACCGTAACCTTTGACGGTCTCTCAACGTAGTTCCATTCCGTCTTCTCCTCTTCCACAATTCTTCGCTATACCCTCAATCGCGAGGTACGTCATTGGTATTCATTGTTATCCCAGCTATTCGAGAGCAGGCCTCGTTAGATTGAAGCGGTGCCGTGAAATGCCTGCACTACTTCTCTTATCACACCCGCCCTCAGCGCCACTTCGTTGCTCGCAATCTACTCACCGTCGTTCACTGCTCCATTCCTAACGCCAAGCTCGCGAACAGATTTCGCTAACAGCCCTTGTTGGCAGCGCTACGATCGGCGACGATGTCGTTGCCCTAATAGCGGTTTCTCACACAATGAAGGCCCCTTTGCCTTCGCTGCTTTGGTTGTCATCGGCACCTGCCTTGTGGCGAAATTCACTTTCGCAAGGAAGTCTATGCGACGGTTGACACATTAGTGCCGGGCGCCGCCATGCTGAACTCGCTTCTTTTTCTCGAACGTACGATAGTCGCTTTGAATGCGTCTCTTCTACTTGGCAAGTCACTACGATCTCCGGGAATAGGCGCCAGGAAGTGCCATCAGCGGAACGACCACAGGAACGTCGTCACAGCCATATGAATACAAAGTCTATGAAAAGAAGTTCACAAGCTTTTATTTTTTTTCCCCCATGAATAAAGTTTATGCCTCACCTTCCTCCGATATAGACAGGAATGACGTGCCTAGAGCATAACAAGCTGTCCTTGCTTTTATTAACGCGATAGCGTTAAAGAGCTCGTTTCGCAGAAATTCCGGCGTCGGCGTCGGCGTCGGTGTCGTTGGTTGTGAGCGAAAAATCATCATCTTCTCCGTGACCGAAAAATCATCATCTTGTCCGTGACCGAAAAATCGAGAAAGATGCAAATAAAATAAATAATAAAAAAATTTTCTGGCCCGAGTGAGGATTGAACCCGGGTTGTCTGCGTGGCAAGCAGGTGTTCTACCACACAGCCATGCCTCTGCTTGGAAATACTGTGAAAATAACTTTCCTCTGCTTGGAAATGCAGTGAAAATAACTTCCATGCTTCGCAAACGCAAGCGTCCTTTATATAAGCGTCGCAATATAACATGTAATATCCCAGGAATACTGCGTGGTACAAGCGTACATTGCCATCGGGCGTCAGAATATGTGACTATCATAACGATTCCATAGCTTAAAGCCAGCCACCTATTACAAACGGCACACACCTTACTGCGCGTATTCCCTTAACACCACGTAGTGGGTGCATAGCAAGTTCGAAAACATTTCCCACATGTGCCGCGCATAATTTCTCCAGGTTTAAAGCATACTACCCATTACATAGTATGCACTAAGTGATTGAAGTACGCACTAGGGACGGGATATCGCTATCGCGTTCAACTCTTAAAGGCGAAGCTTAAGGGTCCCCTAATTTTTTTTCTCGCGTTTCCCGAGTTTAGTCAGTAGCCAGTTAAGTTTAATTAAAGTGAACTTAGTTATATTACGTTTAAACGGGTAAAATTGGAATGAGAACTATTTCGAACCCATTGAGAAAGCCTAGGAATTGGTGCGAGATGAAAGTTCTTTTCTGCACGCAAATGTTTCGTGTACGTAGGGGCGACGAAAGCGATTATAAGTGGCGCCCAAAATACGTTCACTATAAAAGACAGAGAAAAAAGAAAGACAGCAGACTTGAATGATGTTTGCGGCCTTCATTCATTTGCTCTCACAATGGACTGTGGAATCCATTTGCTCTGACAACAGCACTTTCCGGCAGCGAATAGTCATGCCATTTTTATTGCGCTTTTTTTTCCCTCTCAAATAACCGCATTCGACTACAACGGAGATTTGGGCAATAAAACGGCGCTTATGGATGGTTTGTTAGGGCTAGGGGTGCGGTTGTGTAAAATTGGGATAGTTTGAAAAGCAATCCAAGAATTTGTGGCAATATTTTAAGGTGGATTTATTGCGCTATTATAAGATAGATTATAATGCACTCACTTGTGGTGAAGGTTGCGCATCTTCATTTTGTAAGCGCACGATATAAAAGCGAAGGCAAAGCGCCAGCACGTTGAAAAACGGTCCAAGAGTCTGAATTGCACGACTAACTCTGTGAGCGCTGTGGAAAACGCAACCAAGAGTCTGGACACCATTGCTTGCATGCGGAACATTCGTAAAGGTAATCTATTGCGCCTTTTCAGGTAACCGCCATTGTTGTAGTGCATAGAGTACCGGGCCATGACTCCAAAGGCCAAGAGTACAAATCCTGTTGTCGGAACAATTTTTGTTCATTTATGTTTGTGTACTTGCGGATAAAGTGAATTTCACCGTCGCATCTAATGCCCTCTTTCACCGTTCTTCAACTCAAGCCGCTCTGATGGCGTTGTTGCGGTTACTTCGAGAAACCGGACTGAAGGACAAATTGTGACTGTTCACAGATAATGTTGGTGTGTACTACGTGGACGGTTTTATTGTCATCACTTTGCATTGTTTGCTTTCTCGCCTATACTATCATCACAGACTCTTCCTCTTCTCTTTATCATTCTTTTACACCCAAATTTGTTCCTTCTCAAGAACATGGTAGCAAACCGGAGACTTCCTCTGTTTAAATCTCACTGTCTTTCCTTTACCTCTCTCTCTCTTGTCGTCCAGCCTCATTCGCGGCTGCGCACAGGCACGCGGCTTCTGATTGACCTTGTGTGATTGGCCTTCTGATTGGCCGAGTTTAAAAGGATTGTTACTAGAATCGCTTCGCCGATCTCCTTTCGACTGCCACCCCGAATATACCGAAAGCAACGGCATACCGAATGACTCGCTCAAAATCGTGCGCCGAATGTTTTCGCGCAGCTTTCGAAGCACTTTAGGGGGCGCAGCGGGCGTTGACCATCCAAACGACGAGCACGACGCGCGCTGAGCGGCGAGAGAATATGGCAAGAGTGCTTTGCACAACGGCGTCAAAACTTTTCGAGACGTGCGATAAGGCACGCCGGATGAGGCAATTCTGGGAGCGAAAAGCGGCCCCTGGAGATCGGGTTCGAGGCACGGGGGAATGCACCGAGATGATACGAGACTTCGTGCTACTTTCTTTCTTTTGCGTTAACATTTTCGGTTTTCGATTGAAGCGTCGAACAAAACGGTTCTTCACCGGTATGAGCAACGGTGAAGAGTTGAGAGAAGCCATGGAAAGAAATAAAAACGGCGTGCGCGTCTTCGCTTGTGCACTATAAGATGTAAACGCATGTTAGTATGTTGCCACTGTTACTTTATTATTATAATTTTTTTGGAACTGGGGAAAAACAGGCCCATGCCACAAGAAGGGCAGTACTATAGATTGAAGGAGGTACCTTAGAGGAGCTCAAGTGCTGCGAAACTATGCGAAGACGACACAAACAAATCAAAACGGCTTGCAGGATTCTGTGTAGCATGAGAAGAAAACGCTTGTTAGGTTTGTCATGTTCGTCTCTGTTGTTCCTTCTCTAACCGAAAAAAAAAATAACGCCCCGATTTAAGAAAACTATCACTACGACCTAAAGAAAGAGAAACAAGCCAGAGCGGCTCAACTACTTTGAAACTTTCTGACGAAAAGTGATGACGTCAGTTTTGTTGCCTTACTTCTTTTCGTATTTAACCGACTTGAATAGCTGCGCAGTTGCAGAGAAAAGGAACTCATGCAACCTGCCAAGGGAGGCCAAAAGGAGAGACGGAAAGAGCGAACGAGGAATTGTGAAGTGTCGTGAACAGAGAGAGTAAGATGCATGAGCCTCGGACAGCGGCCGATGAATACAGGATGTTTTTTTTTTTTTTTTTTTTTTTTTTTTTTTTTTTTGAGACATTGTATGCGTCAAGTGCAGAATTGTGCAAGAAGGAAAAGAAGTGCGATTTATGGGGGGTAGCTCGGCCTGGAAACTTTTTTCGACCGCTAGCGCTGAAAGACGACATGGCTAGATGCACTGTATGAGCCCATGCGTGCATCACCGCTCGAAAAACGAAAAAAAAGAAGAGAAAAGTTGAATTTCTGTGGCCACTTTAAGGACTTGCTTCCTCGTTACATGGCCTAGCACTTTGCCTCTGCGTAGGCTGCGCAAAAGCCCTCGAAAGCGATGGAGCTGTTTTTTTTTTTATTTTTTTCCCTACTTTTGGCTTCCTTACATTTCCAATAATACTGCGGCAAAGTGTTATTTCAAAATGAGGCCATGGAATTTTGGTTGCTGCGCAACACATTTGGCCTCTTACTGTCGTAGCAGCACAACACTTGTCGAAACTCACCCCATGGGCGGTGCTAGTTCATGAAACGTGCTGGTTCAGGACACAATGTTACAGTTCGTTCTATTCAAAGAGCAACGCACGTCGCTACTAAATGAACATCGTCTACTTGGTCTTAGGTGTACTACCGTAGTCGACTGCCGATATCGGAGTGCTTGTGCTTCCCAACGTGCCCAACTTCTTGCACCCATGCTTACTTTACTACAAGCAACGAACTTATACATCCGTTAGTTCCCGTGGCTTGTCCCATGGTCTTCGTTTCTTCGTCGTCCTTGTTCCTTTCGCGCTGTTACTTTCTTTGCTCTCTACATATACCGTCCGTCAACACTTTTTTTTCTCTTGCAGTAATGTTTGTGGTCGGTCACTTCGTAATGCCTGCGGATCTGTCATCTACCCTCAAAAAATCACACTGTCGAGTTGAAATTGAAGCTGGTGCATTTAGATTGAGCCTCCACGAAGATATCGCACAATGACTTTCTTTTAATCAGCTTTATAAGTTTACTTTAAGCGACCAGTGTATGCCTGTATCGATGTTAGGATATAACTTCCTTGTGCTTCAACCACAAGATGGCGCGTACTCAAACTTCATCACCGAAATCTATACGCTCGCTGTTTTAACAGTAGCAACGTCAGCTTGAAAGCTTCATTAAAACTGCATTGGGAAAGCTGTCAAGTACTGCTCTGGTCGTTGTGCACGAAATGCACGTCAAGCTTCTTGCTTTTGGAAACTGTCAGCATAACTCTAATACTTCAAGAGTTTATGTAAACATAGAACCACGAATGAAAAATGAAGTCAATGAAATCCAGAACGAAACGCCGGCGTGTGAACGAAACAATAAATTTCAATAAAACAAAATTGCATTCACGCTTAGAGAACCACCGCGTCAGAAGCACGTTGCCGCTGAAGTGAACAATATTTGCTCTTCGACTTTGAAAATAAAAGCGAGTGCAGGCACTGTCGTTTCTCGAACAATGGACGTCAGCTTTCTTTGGCCCCGCGCGAAGTGGAGTGCATACACAGTGGGGCGCGCGCGCTCAGGAAAACCAACAAGAGTTGAACGTGAACCCAGCAGCGCCGACAGCTTGAGTGCCGAGGCCTTTGCGCTGAGTAGTCCGGGTGAACAGGACTCTATTCTGTCAACACGAGAACAGCAGAATCAAGAAGACAGCGAAGCGTCAGAAGCAGAGAGAGAATGCTTAAAGAGTAGTTTGTAAAAAACAAAACAAAAATGAAGCGAAAATATTAACGCGATGAAAGTGTTGCTTCTTTACTGTTTTCGGTGCTAGAGAAAAAAATAAAAGGAATGGCTGATATTGAAAAGTTTTTCGCATATTGACTGCCCAGAAAGTTGATGTGAGCTGTAATAATACGCTCAGAGCGTTTGATGGATCGCCGCTTTTATGCGAAAACTCTGTATAACAGATGGGTGCTTTGTTAACGCTACTTTATCATCAGTTCTCTTGAATGCAAATTTTTTTTCAAATTCTTTTTCACTTCACTAAAGTTGTTTCTCTTTCTCTCTCGTGTATGAGGCGTGGACTGCACGGTATCTCTTGCGACACGCTGCGATACCCAAGCAACTCAGAGATAAAACTGTTTCACTTAATAAACTGGTAATGCACTGAGAAGAGAAAAAGAGCGGACGTTGCTAGTACAAGCGGAACGGAAAAGCGATAAAGCATTGGTCGATGAAAAATGTTACAGGACGGGCCGCTAGCAGGATAAATTTGGAAGTTTGAAACTTCAAAACGTGGTCCTCGATGAGCTAGTCATTAGTATAGAACGTCGAATGCAATCATCTTATCTACATATATTTAGTACTCGTGAAAGAGGCTTTATAGCATAATGTAAACACTCAAAGGTCAGTATGCCTTGCATAATGTCACGTTATCGATCGCCTCCTTAGTGTTATTGCTTTCATTTTGAAAGGGCCACCCACCTGACTCTTTCAGTGCGCAGATTACATAGCAGCCTTTCGTCAGGGTCAACGGGTCACGTTTATTTGAACGAAGGCTGCACACAGCAAGGAAGTCTTGCGTACTGCTCATTTATTTATTTATTTATCTATTTATTTATTTGAAGCCCTCTGAGCTAAACTAGAGAACATTACTTACAGTTTGCTTGGAATACATGAAAAATATTGCTCTTTAAATGCACAATAATGACATGCGTGCAATCAATATTGCGAAGGAGGACCTCTATTGATGCGGTGGTGAGCAGTGGTCGTGGGCTAGTTGGAATGCTTTTCAGGTGAACTTAACTATGTACAGGACACTTCGCATGTGATGAAAAATATATATTTGGTCTCTAACGATTGTTTGTTGTCGTAATGAAGTTTGTTGATTGTGAAAACCTCTCCGCGTGTTTACAGGATGTTTTCAGGGCCCTAGATTTGGAAGGGTTAGGGATAAGATTTAATGGAGAGTGTCTTAGTAACCTGCGATTTGCTGATGACATAGCATTGATGAGTAACTCAGGGGACGAATTACAACTCATGATTACTGAATCGGACACGGAAAGCGGAGGAGTAGGTCTGAAAATTACCTATGCATAAATATATAGGTAATGTGCAACAGTATCGGCGGAGAACAGCGCTTTGCGATAGGCAGTGATACACTGGAAGTTGTAAAGGAACACGTCTACTTAGGACAGGTAGTAACCGCGGAGCCGAACCATGCGAGTGAAATAACTAGAAGAATAAGGATGGGATGGAGCACATTCGGCAAGCATCCTCAAATCATTAATGGTAGTCTACCACTATCCCTCAAGAGGGAGGTATATAACAGCTGCATCTTACCAGTACTTACCTACGGAGCAGAAACCTGGAGGCTAACAAAGAGGGTTCAAGTTAAATTGAGTACGGCGCAGCGCACGATTAGGAAAATTATAGGTGTAACCTTGAAGGTACACTAAAGAAAAAAACGATTTTTCGCATATTAGTAAAGTACAATTTCACAGTCCCGAAAACACCACTCTTACCGCGAAACGACGCTTGGTAAGCGAGAAAACGCGCGAAAAGAAAATGCGGGTGGAGACGCCACCTTGAGATTCCCGCACTAAACACCGCGACGTCATAATTTTGACGGCGTCTACGGGGTTCTACGTAGTTTCTAATCGGTAAAAATTAAGTACATTGTCATCTGTGGGTGCCATAGATCTAACATACGAAGTTTCAGAAAATTTAATCTAGCCCATGTCGCGAAAAACGAAAAATACATTTTAAAATTCATGACGTCATGCACGTAGATTTCGGCGCGAAATTTACAAAACAGCTTCAACCTTGATTTTCTACGCTAATAATGGACTTAGGATAGTGAAACTTGTGACATTAGAGTTCTCGGAGTACAGTTTATCAATCTAAATCAAGTCATTGTTTCACTTTAGTGTTCCTTTAAGAGACAGGAACCGAGCAGACTGGGTTAGGGAACAAACGGGGAGTTAAGGATATCATAGTTGAAATCAAGAAGAAGAAATGGACATGGGCCGGGCACGTAGCGCGTAGGGAAGATAACCGCTGGTCATTCAGGGTAGCTGACTGGATTTCGAGAGAAGCCAAACGCGTGAGCGGGAGACAGAAAATTATGTGGGCAGATGAGATTAGGAGTTTGCAAGTACCTACAAAGTAGCAGCAGAAAGCACAGGACCGGCTTGACTGGCGGAACATGGGAGAGGTTTTGCCCTGCAGTGGGCGTAGTCAGGTTGGTGATCACGATGATTATGATAGTTTGTTTATTCTGAGACCAACTACGTAGCGTATATCTATGGTGTAACAAATGTTTACTCGGTCGGACCGATATCTGCGGTACCCAGGTTGACATACAGACCAATAGTTAGGCTTGTGCAAACAAAGGTTATCTAAAACAAAAGCTTCATTAGGAGATCCACTTAAGCTGTTTTACATTTCAAATCAAAGTTTAACGCACCTGCAGGGTATAAGGAAATCGTGAAAGGAAGAAACGGACGACAAACTGTCGCAGAGTGAGCACTGACAGCGTCGTTTTTCTTCCAGCTTTGACGGCCATTCGCTACATTCTTCCAGCTTTGACGGCCATTCGCTACAATTTACGTTTCATAAAACTGCACATCGAAACAGAAGTTCTCAAAATTACATAAAACGTGTTTCTGTGCAACGATAGAAAGAAAATAGGTCATTCCGGACTCCATCAATCCAAAATAAACGCGATAAACGGTTCTAGCCAGACGCGGCTCCGAGGTGTCCGGGCTTTTCGTGAACGAAGCCAATCCTAATCCGACATGTACCATCCCTTCCCATTCATACAACAGCGTCGCAGCGCCAGTTTTCCCTATGTGTAACAGTAGGAAACCTTATGTTTGTAGGTATGCTTTGCAAAAAAGACTTACCCAGGTGCGCGTATACTCTCCAACTGTTAAAGTCGTTTACAGCTTAAGTACAAACGTATGCTCCGCCCACAGCCGTCGCTGTCCAGAGAGATTTAGCGCAGATGCCCCATCCAATCTCATTTGCTCATTTCCGTGATGTCAAGCTGTTTCGCGCATTTCAGTTAAGGGATTTTCCCATGCAAGGCACATTTTCGTGTCACCGGATTTCGGTCGGAAACATGAGCTTTCTACCCAGCGACAGAAAATATTCCGACATCATTATCAGCCAAATGTGATATTTTAAGTAGGGATGGAGAACCCTTTGTTTTAAGAATGCTCAGTATGGACATTAGCAATGAAAAAGTACTTACGATTAGAACGAAAATCACCTGGCATGACTCTCTCACAGATTAATAACAGACGCGCTGCGGTTATGGGGCGAAGTTCATTATTATTCTTAGGCTGCAACCACGAAGGAAAAAAAACGAACCATAGAGGCCGTGGGGATATACAAAAGAGGCAGCTCCTGCATCGTCGTATGTAAAAAAAAATAACTTTAAAAGGCCCACGACGCGGCGGTGAGGCTTGGTCTTCCCGTCCCGACGTGGGAGCGGCCCGCGGTCCTCCCTCAATGAAAAATGGGGGATGACTTCTTCAGGACTTTAATAAAGTTCAGTACCTACCTACCTACCTACCTAAAAGGCAATTTTTAGGTGCGCGCTTTGTCTTTTCGGTCTCCTGAGAGGACTGAACGTGTTACTGCCACTGAATTTACATGAGAATGCGACGGGCGAGAGGTTGCGACCAATGCACAATAAAAGCTTTAACTGAGTACTTTGCTTACGGCATTAAGAGAACAGATACAAGCGCACGATAACACTAGAATTATCTTTTAGATGTGAAGCATCTTATGGCGAAGCTTAATCCGGTGGTGGTGGTGGTGGAGGTGTGCCGCGTGGCCTCCCTTACTGCGCATGCGCAAACCCTTTAAAAAAAACCTCCTTTCCCCCCTCTCTCTCCTCTAGGCATCCCTCCCCGCGGCAACCACACCCTCACTGCGCATGCGCCTCCTCTCCTCTCTCCCCTCCTACGCTCCCCCCCTCTCTCCTCTAGGCATCCCTGCCCGCGGCGTCCACACTCCCACCGCGCATGCGTGTCCCCCCTCTCTCTCCTCTCCTACGCTCATCCCTCTCTCCTCTAGGCATCCCTGCCCGCGGCGTCCACACTCCCACTGCGCATGCGCGTCCCCCCCCCTCTCTCTCCTCTCCTTACGCTCACCCCTCTCTCCTCTAGGCATCCCTGCCCGCGGCGTCCACACTCCCACTGCGCATGCGCGTCCCCCCCTCTCTCTCCTCTCCTACGCTCACCCCCTCTCTCCTCTAGGCATCCCTGCCCGCGGCGTCCACACTCCCACTGCGCATGCGCGTCCCCTCCTCTCTCTCCTCTCCTACGTTCCCCCCCTCTCTCGCCTCGCGACGCCGACGCAGGCAGCGTCTGCTAGCGAGTTTCTTGGTTGAAAAAACCGACTGCTCGCGCTGCACAACCGTTCACTGGCCACTCCGTATATATGGCAATGGATTTTGACATGCAAGGTGGTGCCGGTGGGAGATTTCTCCTGTGCGTTGTTGAACAATAAAAATTCGCAGCGTGCGCGTTAACTAAAAGCGGACTGCGGGTCTCTGTGTCCAGTCGGAGTCTTCTGTCTCTCATTGCCCATTAGCAGCAATTGGCATGTTCCAGTAGGAAACACCGCTCCATCACTGCGTGCTTTGCGCTTCCCCAGTTTTCTCTCCTGCGCAACGCTGCGATGAGCGCCAGCGTCAACGCCGCCGCCAGTGTAAGCGTTAGCGCCCGCTGCTTCACATATACACATGGTTCCCTTTAGCGGGAGATGGTGTAATTTTTTTCCCGATTTGCTTGGGCGTATACCTGTTGTCCTAAAGAATTCTATGTGGCATAGGAACATATCTCGGGGGGAATAGAAATAATATCGTTTATTGTGTGTTAGGGATGCTTGAATGGTAAACTAAAGGCCTTCTAACTAGACTAGTGACAGCGAAAGCATTACTCATGCTAGTGCCCAAAACATGTACAGCTGTTATAAGGCGATATTTTCTGGCGTGTTGCGGAAACTGAATGTTGCATGGAGAAAAAATTTGGCGGAAATAGGAGGAGTGTTAGGAGTGAAGCGCGGCCCCACTTTAAAAGGCAGAGATTAATGACCGGCTTCGCAAAAGGTGCCGAATGTTAATATTTCAGTTTATAATCATGCGTTAAACGAATCGAGTAGAAAGTTTTCCTGACATTTCTGAAATAGTGTGCGTGGCCCTGACTTCAAATTAAGGAAAAACGCAGGCTGAATATTGTGTCTGATGTGCACTCAATATTTCATGCATCAAGTGTAACGCCTTAAATATCCGTTGCCTCTATTGCAGTAACTGGACGTACTTCAGTCCTCAAAAGCGTATACGAGTATGGTACGAATCTTTAAGGGTGCCGTCGCAGAACGAAATGTGACCTGAACATTAAGTATGAAGGACGCACATAGCTACTACTCAAATTGTACACAAGTATAGTCTTAAAGCATGTGGTTTGAATAGGAAGCATGTAAATGCACAAATATGTACGTTTAAAATGAAATGTTTCTGCCTGGCAATGAGCAGTGATTCTTTTATAGTCTCCAAAATCACGTTGTAGCACATAAAAACTAGTACCCGTGACATGTTCCCGCCATGAACCACGTCACAACTAGTCACGCGAGTAAAATTACGTAACATCAAGTAACAGCTAGTCACGTGACAAGTTCCCGACAAATACACGTCACACTTAGTTTACATAGGCGTCAAATTTTCATAGAGAACAGTTTGCATAAACTTCAGTCAACACAAACTAGGCTTTTCCATTTCATCGCACCTGGCGTCTGACTCATCGGTGCTTGACAGTGTGCTTGTTCGGCGCCTGTCTTTGTATTGTAAAGTAAATGGAGCGTGGCAAAGACACCACCCTAAGGAACGGTCAGGCGCGTTAGTTCAAGCAATCACCTTTTTATTGGGACTCATTCGCGACGAGGCAAACGCGAACATTATCGCCCGTCACAAACGAATAAAGAAAAAATCTGGCCCTCCTCCTAACGAGGAAACAAGGGAAGCAAGTGCAAGAATGTCGGTAGCGTGGAAAAAGCGTACAACGTGGGATCGAGACAAGCGTGTAAGGAAGAAAAAGTGACAAGAAAATAACGGCAAGGAATTGCCTTTCTTCCTGGGTATGCGCGTCAGGGAATGTCTCGAGCGTTGTTAGCGGCGTGCATTGCTTGTGGCCTGTAAAAGAACGCGCCATTGTGACCGCGATTAAGGCAATTTGTTGTCGGCCCGCAGGCACTAAGCTGAATGATGATGAAGAAGAAGAAGCAGTAAAAAAGGAAACGAGGCAGGCGTATGTACAAGGGGATTCATTCTAGGCGCAGACAGCCAGGAAGCTACGCCACCTCCCCCCGCCCCTCCCCCCTCCCCCCCGCCAGGCTTCAAACACCTCAGCCATTGCTAAAGGTGCCTGATAAATATCAAGATACATAAGAAAACAATCACCCCTGTCATTTCAGGCGAACTTGCTGACTGCCTTCCGTTTTCTTTCTCTCTCTTTCTCCCTCTCTCGCTTTGTTCCGTTAGCTTTGCTGGGCCAAGCGGTCTTTTCCGAGGATAGCGAGAGAAAAAGTGAGTGAGTGACTAACGACGCTCATTGTGACCGAATCACATCTGAGAGAAGTCCAATTACGGTGCCTGGTGCGGTAATGGGCGAGCGAATGCTTTCTGCAGCAGCGGCGACCCCACGTTTGTTTAAGAGCTAACAGGCATGGCCGTTGCGGTGATCGCGGTGCTGAAAGCATTCGAGGCGCCCCCTTCGTATTCGCAACCTTGAAAACTGAAAACTTTCTCTTTCTCTCTGTCTGATTTGCTGCGCTCTCGTAAGATGTCAGCGACATCTGCCAGCGCTTGGCCGTTACCGCGCGCAACCCCCGTTAACGACAACTCCCTGACTTCCACCGCCAGCTTTTAATTTCTTTTTCTTTCGCTATGCAATTGCAGAAAGCTGCGCATCGCTTTCCCCGTATGTTCAGTCGCCAGTCTTGCTTTCTATCGTTTCACCTCAGTTTGCATACCTTCTGTCGACGCCCTCGCGCGTTGCTGCGCAGCTGCGGATGGTAATTACTCTCTGGGCAAGAACAATCAACACGGCGCGTAATAAGCGTACCAAGGCAAATGGTATTCTGCGCTTATTAACCCTTACTATTCAAATATTGTTTCTTCGCTGTCTACGCACCTTAGCTCACCCTAACAAGCTGCATGGGCACAACCCTTTGTTTTCGCAACAGGTATTTAAGTACCACAGCTGTTCGCATTTTGCGCGCATTAGGCTCCTGCTATATAATGGAAAGCTTCAGCACGCCTGGTGTTCATATTGCACTAGATTGGAATTGTACATTCATTCTTCTATATGCTAATACACGGTCATTGTATATTTTTCCGTCTCTATGCTGACACGCAAGCATTCTTATACATCAACGTTGATATGGATAAGCTTTCCTTTCAAGCTCAGACGACCAAACAGTCATAACGGTAACTATATCCTCGAGGTTTACAGCTATAAAGCTATGGCGTGAAAACGAAGAGAAACCGTCGCAGGAAGGCCAAATAAAGTTGCGCAATACCATCTCACATGTTCAAATCTATGTGCCGCAATCCCACCAGAGCTTTCCTTTTATAGCTCTGCTAAGCTCGAGGTCGCGGGTTCGAGTCCCGGTCACAGTGGCCGCTTTTCTATGTGGGGCTAAATACAAGTACATCCGTGTACTTATATCAGGTGCACGTTGAAGAAACACAGCCGGTCTAAATTAATCGGTATAGTACACCATTACGGCGCGTCATTAACAAATCATGGTTTTGGCACGTAAAAACTCAGCGATTATTAATATTATAACCTGTTTTTTTTCTTTACATGCATTGTCATCGCTCTCAATGCTTCGCCTTTAAGGTGAAACGGGGATTTTTTAAAATCATGTTTGTTTGAGTCGAGTTGTTTCTACGGTGACTCAGCGCACATACAGACACAGTATGGATATATATTCACAAATATGTACGCAAGTGCATTCCCCCCCCCCCCATGTATATATATATATATATATATATATATATATATATATATATATATATATATATATATATATATATATATATATATATATATATATATATATATATATATATATATATATATATCCCAAGCATCCCATAGGACCATCGCAGCTACGGCAAAGCAGGAGTATTGACAGTCTAAGAATGTTTTGCATTAAAGCGCGCAATATCACCGCTGGCAACGAGCTGAGATTCATCCGAATGACATTGCAGTTGCCCAAAGTCGACTGACATACCTGGCAACACCCTTGACCGGTGTCTGTCCCCACAAGCACTAAGTGCACACAAGTGTAACATTTCAAAGCACTGTACAACCTCGAGGCGAAATACTCTTGATGTCAGGCGTGTTTGCCCCCACCCATAATGACTACCCACCCATCACACTATTGATGTGAGGCTACAACACCACCACCCATAATGTTCCCGTCCCCTTTCACCTTTTACCCTTAGTAAAGTTTCCATGCTCTTCTTCATCTTCACCTTCATCACTACCATCACTATAGTCATTATAATCATCAGCATCACATCCTCCTTCTTCCTCCTCCTCTTCTTATTCTTCCGTCTGTGCGGAATTGCAAAGGCAATTATGTAGAAGATGAATGGGTACGTGGCGTGAAAGAGAATACTGATTTGCGAAAACATTAGTGTTCTTGACTGAATGACGAAAAAAGCCGTACAGAAGTGCGCCACGAAGTATTGCAGCTAACCTTTTTACAATAATCCTTCTCGTGTGTGGCGGCGCTGTAGCGTAGAAAAGAAAACCCGTAGTGACGAAGAAAACCCGTAGTACAGAAATTCGTCAAAAAAAAAAATAAAAAATTGGCCGCGTATCTGCGTGCTTCGCTGCAAATGTCGTCGAAAGACGATAGTCTTGTGCCGGCCGTACTCCTATGTTTTGCCTTGCCTCAGACAGCGCCTACTCTACGTTGAATTGGCCACATCTGGCTGGCATTGATAAAATAGGAGGCGCTGCGCGAGATATGGACGCCATCGAAAAACATGAGCTTGTGCTGAACCAACGGCCACTGCCAGCGGCTGGACTTTATCGTCGGCAAAGCGCTTTTTCGTGCAAAGCGTCGCAGTTCATGCACAGCTTCGCATTTTCAGCACAGCCTAAAAGACACTAGGGTCTTTAGAATTACGTATCTGTGTATTTTCTAATAAAAGAACACACGTCCTGATACTTACATATTAATGTTGCGCCTCAGGTATGCGTAGTATTTGCTTTTTTGATCGAATATGTTCACAAATATGAACACAAAACCAGTTCAAGATGGCTGGGCGTTCAGAAATTAGTTAAACTTTGGCCCTGTAGCTAGCTGATTCGGGTCACGGACGGACGGACAGACAGACAGACAGACAGACAGACAGACAGACAGACAGACAGAACGACCAAAATTTTTGCGTTTAAGTATCCCAAGAAAGACTATCGTCTTTAAAAAAAGAACAAAAACAACACACGGCACTAATATCAGTTTTTCTTGCTCCCCTAAATAAATGGCACGGCCCTCTATAACTGGCGCCTTTTCCCATACCATCGCTCGAGTGTCAGCCGACAGCCGCCCAAAAGAGGCCCTTTCCAATTCCACGTTTTCAGGAGAGAAAAAAAAAGCGCTTCTCGATCCCTGGTGTACGTAGAAAGCCCTCGTTGCATACCGAAACTTTGCGTTATATAGCATTCATAATCACACCGCAGTGTCCTAGCAAAGATTTGACGTTCATGAAACGTAATAGGTGTTCGTTTCACCAACTCGCCTAAATAACTAAAACGTGCATCAGTTTGACACGTGTGCCACCCAGGAGACGTGGAAGCACTGACTACCAGCAATAGTGTGCGGAATGCATAAAGAAAGAGGATCTCTCGATCGTCTGCTTCAGCGCCAGACCTGTACATTGAAGTGATGGGACGAAGCGCAAAGGGCGCCGATCCAGGGAAAAGCATATACGAGGGGTTCTTATGAAAGATGCGCGGCCCTGGAAAGATTGTCCGCGGTGCTTGCTAAGCACCCAGAACCTCAAACGAACCGAGATGCTGTGGATGACAAACGAGCCGAGGTTCGGAGCGCAGCCGCAAGCTGATCATACTGCGGCGAGTGCAATGTCGTGAGAAATGAACGATGAACCAGGCAACCGGTGAGGCTCTTCTATGCGAGGACTCTGGAATGGGGAATGGCCGGCGTTGTCATACTGAAATAGTTCGTGATGGCGGCAGGGATGGTGGGATCACCACTATGATTTCCCGGACGATCCCCAGATGAAAATGCGTAAGAAGCGGCTGAGAGAATATGAACAAATAAATTTCCTTGGGACGTGACTAAACCGAGTGAAATGTGTAGATTCGAGGAATATAGTATGAGAGCGGTCCAGTGGTACGATGAGTGTCGTTTTACATCCATTGCGCGTCCAGTAAATTTCTAGTATAACTGAGATTAAAATTGCAATAGAGTGGATTGCAGTCACTTGTATGGGTGAGTACTTATGGGGGGCAGCGTCTATTAATTCACCAGTAAATTCTCAGGAAAGTGTGCTTGATATGCTGATAGTCTCGTACAAACCTCAAGACATTTTTTTTCTTTAAATGCGACGTATTATTTCTGCGACAAACTCGTGAGGTTTTCTCTAGATATTTAGTCCAGTGGATTCCCATTTTCCTCTTCCGTTTCGAAGGATTTCGCGGAAGTGATTGGTCAACACAAGACCCAATGAGTGACTGGGCTCTCGAATAATATATTCGCCAAT
>JALIZH010013226.1:20000-42500 GCA_030522465.1 Rhipicephalus appendiculatus | reverse complement strand
GCCAAAATCGCGCTTTTAAATTGTTTTTTAAAATTTTGGTTATGCCCACATCGTAATTAAGGCTGCAACACGTGCACTGGGACAAAAAAAAATAAAAAAAGAAGAAACGAGCGTGCAGGATTCGAACCTGCTACCTTGACGACCTACTCACATTCTGAGCCTGACACGCTACCCACTACGCCACACTCGAAAGACAACCTTCGGGTTATTTTTTCTGCATGTTATAGCTAATTCCGGTATCCAATAGCAATGTTTTCTCGCTTAGAAACGCAGATTTTCGTCTCTTCGTGCTCGCGCCAACCTGACAGGAGATTGTTTGCTTGTTTGTTATGGGCTGCCTTGGATCAGAACGTCTACCTGGCACGTTTTGCACCAAAACTTACGAGCGTAATCGCATTTGTGTTGCGGCAATCGCACTGTCTCGCTAAGCGGTTAGTCATACCTACGTAGCAAACATCGTGCATCTGAACTGCTCACTGAACACTGTACTTTTCGTCACCCGTTTGAACATATTTTCTGTCCCCTTGTTTACGTTCCGCGTAATAGATCTGCAGTAGTTCACTCTAGCCGAAACGAGCATTAGGCTTAGGGCCGCACTTCATGAGCCACGGTCGCTGTGAAGATCGTGGATATATATTCCATTACAAAGAGTCTAATAACCGCTAAAATGTAGTTTCGATCATAACTGATCCAAGCGAGGTCATATTTGAACCTTCGATTACACAAATCAGAAGCTGAAAACTCCGAGATTGGGCATTTGCAGCGGCTAACTGCTGCCGGTGACGTGCGGCTTTCTGCGGTACGAGCGGGAACGACTGACTGCTAGAGCAGGTTGATCTTGATTATCAGACTAATACTACTGCCATATTGTGTTGCGAATGATAAGTTCTTTCAATGTGGTTTATAAACTACATTTACGACACTCGAGCACACTTCAAGAAAAGCACACGCGCGCTCGACAGATGATTGCTTTAGCCTAAAAGCACATCCGTCGCCTAACTGAAACTAAATCTATATATGTGTAGCACACAGGACAGAACATTTTGAAAATATTCGGAAAATTTTACGCTCGACATCTCGCGTTCCAATATAAAGTCTTATAGAAAGTCCATCAAGCGCGCCCAGTTTTTTCCAATGTGCCGCCGGTGTTCCCAGTGTGCGGGCAGATACTGTACAGCGTGACCAGTGCCTCCCAGCGCGCTGTAAGACACTGGGCGACGCTACACAGTGTGTCCCAGTGCGTTTCAGCGCACTGGGCGACACTGGCCACGCTGTACAGTGTGTCCCAGTGTTTCCCAGCGCGCTGGGAGACACTGGGACACACTGTACAGCGTTTCCAGTGTCACCCAGCGCGCTGAAACGCACTGGGAGACACTGGAAACGCTGTTTTTTTCGATAGGGCTGGAGGCTAGAAAATGCAACATAAACTGACGAAACAACTACAGATCAAGAAAAACGCGAACTTGTCATTTTGGACCTCCTTCCATAAAACTTACATACTATGACACTTGTATTTCTGTGACTTCCGAATAAACTTCAACTTAAAAGTGTCTTATTTCCTGTCGTGTGTGCACATCCTCTCATTTCGGCTGAAGATTAGAAGCAGAGGAAGCAACAAGCTATGGAAAGCCAAGGACTCAAGGCCACGTGTCTGAAAAATTGACGTTTGACTCATTATTCTCGCTCTTGCGCTACGTTCGAACACGGGCTTACCAGTACAAGTTTCAAGAGGGTAGCAGTAGCAATGAGCTTGATAACGACAGTACCAGTCATTTTTCAAGAAACGCCTCTTCCTTTGACTGTATCTATGCTCATATACGTTCCAGAAAGCGTAGGAGTCAAGTAAAAGAGATGTCCACTTCCAACCTAGCCTGCAGAGTAGCAGGCTAGAGCGCACTAGCTCAGGCCGACCTCTCTGCCTTCCAATAAATTACCTCTCTCTCTCTCTCTCTACACTCATTTACTCTTTTTTTGTTTTTCGGCAGAATGGTAGCGCGACTAACCATTGAACTAATGCAAAAAGTTATTATCGACCACTCAAACAAATGAATTCGCGTAGTGTCCGAGGCTCTTATCTGAACTTCGTGCTTTTTGTGCCACATTATGCTTCATTTAGGATACTCCCAGTTTTGAAATTTAGAACGGCAGAACTGAACTACGTGGTAGGAGGTGCCACCCAAGAGTGTGGGTTCGGGGGAGGACAAAAGGAGAAGGGAGAGTGTGAGCACGTGCGGGTGTGTCGTCCCCTCTTGTCACCGAGTGCTGTTAGGCCATACCTTTGTTCCCCACGTGGGAGTAGCCGGGTGGCGCGGGGCAACCTCAACGTCTGAAGTGGACTCTAATACAAACATGGCACATATCCAACGATCTCATATGAACAGCTATAAGTCGTACGCATTCTCTTATGATCCTACGAAAGTACTGGATATGCGTGACATCTATCGGGTGGTTTTCTTTCGATAGTCATCTTGTATCTGTTGGAATGTGGCGCAATGTATAAAAGAAGGACGTCATGAAAATATTCGCTAAGCAGACTTAATTTATTTTCAGACCTTTTCACAAACAAGCACACAGACTTCACGCAGGAGACGGAAAGACAGGGAGAGGCAGAGTGAAAAGAAAAGTCGGGGCCTTATTTCTTCGTGTGAATAATGTCTGACGGCCGTCTAATGGCGCAAGTTGGGTTCATGCAGACTCTCTGCAGCCATAGACGTAGAAAAAAAATACAGGAAAAAATTCCCCAGCTTCGTGAAAGATTTTTTTTAGTTCTAGCTTTGCTTTTTCATGTTGATTTGAGGCGTGAAGCGCACTCTAGTGACACACACAGACATAACAACAAAAATTAATTCGTTTGCCTCGGGCCTAAAGAATAAGTTGCGTCGCGAGCAAAAAGTGTAGTGCAGTGACCTGCCATATTAATAAGATGGTTGTTCTACGAGGGCCTCATGTGTGTATTTCATCGCCTATACAGCTCTCACGCTAACACACTTCAGGCGAAAGCAGGCGACCGAATTTCACAACGTCTCACACGAAGGCGTCAGGGAGCTGAGCGCTGTGAGCAGGCAGCAGTAAGCGAACCAGCTGAGACTATAAAGAAAACAAGAATAGGATTGTATTGAACGCGTCGCATTCAAGGCCCTTGCGCAACAAATTACAGGCACTTCAGTCTCGCTTCGCGGAGCACAGAGAAGTGCAGAGAGGGTTCTGAACAGTCAGAAAAAGAAGTAATTGAATAGACAATGAGTGCTCGGGCGGCGGAAGTGTAGCAAAACGTGTACCTAAGAAGCATTATACTTATCTGTATAGACTGCAGTTGTTCATAGTTCAAGCTGTTGCACATAGTAACAGTCCCGCCACCTCGCTTTAGTCAACGCCGTTTCTACTTACGCGCCAGAGAGCGATTTGTCGTTTCCAACCAAGTTTAGAGAAACGGGGCCCTTATTACAACGTTTCCGCTCTTGAAGCATATTATTGGGAAATGGTGTACAGAAAGTGTGTACAGCTTCTAATCATGACATTACGCATTTCGCGGCGCTTCGTATAGACACTGGTTCCGGTGAAAATCTGTTGCTAATGGCAGACCGAATATGACAGGGGCGTATACAAAGCATCCATGGACCTTCCCTTGTGAAAAAAGCCGGCAGATCCCACGCACTGTGGGAATCGATGTAATGCAAAGCAGCCAGGAAGGAGCAAATCATGCTTTACATAATTTGCATGTCATGTTTTACATGTTAGGACCTGTCATTTATGTTCGTGATACAGTCATGTCACTCAATACCAAATTTGGTGTATCTCAAGCTAACGAAACGGCCGCGAGCACGCCATGAGCGTGGCATGCAAGTTATGACGCACATGACAAGTCATGATTTCCATATTACCACTTGTCATTTATGTTCGTCATACAGTCACATGACTCAATACCAAGTTTGGTGTATATCAAGCTAACGAAACGGCCGCGAGCACGCCATGAGCGTGGCATGCAAGTCATGTGCCTCATGACATGTCATGATTTCCATATTACCACTTGTCATTTATGTTCGTCATACAGTCATGTCACTCAATACCAAATTTGGTGTATCTCAAGCTAACGAAACGGCCGCGAGCACGCCATGAGCGTGGCATGCAAGTCATGTCCCTCATGACATGTCATGATTTCCATATTGCTACTTGTCATTTATGTTCGTCATACAGTGACGTCACTCAATACCAAATTTGGTGTATATCAAGCTAACGAAATGGCCGCGAGCGCGCCATGAGCGTGGCATGCAAGTCATGTCGCTCATGACACGTCATGATTTCCATACTGCCACTTGTCATTTATGTTCCTCATACAGTCATGTCACTCAATACCAAATTTGGTGTATCTCAAGCTAACGAAACGGCCGCGAGTGCGCCATGAGCGTGGCATGCAAGTCATGTCGCTCATGACATGTCATGATTTCCATATTGCCACTTGTCATTTATGTTCCTCATACAGTCATGTCACTCAATACCAAATTTGGTGTATCTCAAGGTAACGAAACGGCCGCGAGCACGCCATGAGCGTGGCATGAAAGTCATGTGCCTCATGACATGTCATGATTTCCATATTGCCACTTGTCATTTATGTTCGTCATACAGTGACGTCACTCAATCCCAAATTTGGTGAATATCAAGCTAACGAAATGGCCGCGAGCGTGCCATGAGCGTGGCATGCAAGTCATGTCGCTCATGACATGTCATGATTTCCATATTGCCACTTGTCATTTATGTTCCTCATACAGTCATGTCACTCAATACCAAATTTGGTATATCTCAAGCTAACGAAACGGCCGCGAGCACGCCATGAGCGTGGCATGCAAGTCATGTCCCTCATGACAAGTCATGATTTCCATATTACCACTTGTCATTTATGTTCGTCATACAGTCATGTCACTCAATACCAAATTTGGTGTATCTCAAGCTAACGAAACGGCCGCGAGCACGCCATGAGCGTGGCATGCAAGTCATGACGCACATGACAAGTCATGATTTCCATATTACCACTTGTCATTTATGTTCGTCATACAGTCATGTCACTCAATACCAAATTTGGTGTATCTCAAGGTAAGGAAACGGCCGCGAGCTCGCCATGAGCGTGGCATGTAAATCAAATAATGTTGTTCATGACATGCACGTCCTTATTTGCATATTACCATCTGCCATTTATGTTCGTCATACAGTCACGTCACTCAATCCCAAATTTGGTGTATATCAAGCTAACGAAACGGCCGCGAACGCCCCATGAGCGTGGCATGTAAATCATACTTTTCATGACAATTTAGTCACGATTTCCATGATATGACCAGCCATTTATGTTCGTCATACGGTCATGTTATGCCATACCAAATTTGGTATAAATCCCATTAACGATACGGCCAGGAGAGCACAAAGTCGTAGGCGGATAGATAGATAGATAGATAGATAGATAGATAGATAGATAGATAGATAGATAGATAGATAGATAGATAGATAGATAGATAGATAGATAGATAGATAGATAGATAGATAGATAGATAGATAGATAGATAGATAGATAGATAGATAGATAGATAGATAGATAGATAGATAGATAGATAGATAGATAGATAGATAGATAGATAGATAGATAGATAGTCAGATACGCTCAAACTCGCCGAAGTTCGCTAAGAAATGCTTCGCATTTAATACTTACTACATTACCTTAGCAAGCTAACACATTAATGATAGTACCACTGCATGCACCTCTGGCGCAAGAATAACAAATAGAACGATGGATGGACAGTTTAGAGATGAGGGAATAGGCCATGTTCAAGATCTTCCCTTTCGCACGAACCATCACGGAGTCTCTGGCTGACACTTGCCTCGCCAAGGAAAAGTTGGGCAGGCCCGTATTGCCCCTTGCTGAACCGGACGGCCCCGCTAACAAAAACGAGAGAGGGAGAGGGAATGGCCGGCGCGGGGGGCACTCGACGGCCGAGGAGAGACGAGACACATTCGAACAACGAAGGGCGACAGATCCTCAGCTCCCTAACCAAGTTGTAAATATGTAGAATAAAGTTCTCGTATCATTTAGAAACATCAGCGTCATTGAATTATTGATTACGAAACCTTTTTTATAACAGGCTATAGATGCCACCTTTAAATAATACATTTTTTTTATCCAGTGCGTAATGAGCATTTACACGTAACGAGCCACTTTTTTCTTTAATCAGGGCCTATGCCCTATAAACTGGAAAGCGTTGCGCAATCAATTCTTTGCAATTGCTGCCTCTGTAAAGGACGCTTTGCCACCATGTGACGTTTTGATAGGAAAAGCCACTTCCACCTGGTTGTCAAGAGCATGTTTTAACGAAAACACGGTTGAACCCTCTGCCATAAGAATCGCTATAACATGAAAATAAAACATGTCCTTACAGAAGTTGTTTAATGTTTACTGTACATTGATATAAGAGAGGTTGCACAATGTCTGTTGGTGTGTGGCATCTATAACACCTTTAGCGTAAAACCACGTTGACGCTTGGGTTTTACATCTCCACCCGACGACTAACATCCATGATCAATGACTAAACAAACGCTTGTGGCAGCTGTAGTAGTTCACGGGGAGAGCGCAATAAGAAAAAGCGGTATGACAGCCAAAAGAGCGTCACTGATTGGACACAGAACTAGGGCTAAGGTCGCCATCCCGCAGCACGTTAAAGAGATATTAAACACTACCGCTGAACCAGAGGGAAACGCAAAGCGCGTCGTGTTTCCCATTTAACCCGGCCGCAATTACGGCAGCGTAAGCGGAGAACGCGGTGTTACAGCCAGGCGAGGCAGGCGCAGATCGCTGAGATATTTTATATGGATCGATGCTATGAGTGAGGCCGACGCTAGGGCTACAGTCGCCATCTCGTGGTGTGTTAAGGCGTTGAAAAAGTTCCGCTTCTATCAGAAACAAGCCGAACGGGACGGATGTGTTGAAACGACGCGTTGCAGGAGCTAATCGCTTGAGGCGACGGTCATGATGCATTACTCCACTTTACCGCTCCCAGAGGGCGAAACAACCCTGCCGACCAAGAGCACTAAGAGATGAAAGTGGGAGATACAAAAGGCCCGTTTGTAAAGTCTCCAGAATGTGTGATCGGGACGCAGTGAACTCGTAAGAATAATATTAATAAGATAAAATGGGGTTTAACGGCCCAAAACCCCGATATGATTATGAGAGACGCCGTAGCGCAGGGCTCCGGAAACTTCGACGACCTGGGGTTCTTTAACGTGCACCTAAATCTAAGTACACGGGGCCTCGAGCATTCTCGCCTCCATCGAAAATGCAGCCCCAGCGGCCGGGAAGCGATCCCACGACTTGCGGGTGAGCAGCCGAGCACTATAACCCCTAGACCACCGTGGCGGGTAAGCAGTGGATAGCGTGCCCGGCATCTGTTGTCGCCGACCGAGAGGTCACAGGTTCAACTAGTGTTGACGGAACTTTTTTACTTTGCCATCTGATCATGTGTGCATGTCTTGACGTCATTTCCGTAATGGAAATACGTCTCTGAAGTCTTGGTGGACCCCGGCAAAAAATCTCTTTAGTGTTAATATTTCCACGTGAAGCAAAGGCACGGCAATTCAATGACGTCTTCTTTTTTCTAGACTTTTTTTGTTTTTATAGTTTCTTACTGTCGTTTTAATAAAACCACTCTGCGGCTCGAGCTCAACTATCCTTTGTATTCGGGGCTGAAATGATCCAATGGTAGGCAGTAGGGTAACAGCGCGTTTAACCACGCAACGTACAGTAGTGAGAACTTTCAAGCGCATTCCAGTAATGAACAGTTAGTAAAAAAAAAGATAAATTATATGACGGTAGTAAGAAACCCCAGAAGAAGACAAAACGGGGGGCAAGCCTGTATAATGGAAGCCCGTATTTTGTGGATGTTCGCTTTTGTCATCTAAGGCGAGAGAGCAGTCATTGTAGGAGAATGGAAGGAATGCGAATGCTAATGCTTGCCTTTCGGACGCAGCAAAGAGGGACCGTGGAATCACGTACGTCATTACCTATGGGCAGTGACGTGCGTGTTGTCCCCACCATCGCCTGCGGCGCCTCAAGCTGCAGAATGCCAACATGGATGTGTGCGCGTGTGCGTTGGGGGGGGGGGGGGGGGTGCACTTCTTCTGCGGTCACGTGCACTGAGCCTTAGGCCTTGTACTAAACGCGTAGCCCTAGTCTCGCTCGGGGCAAAGCTCCGAAACGAGCGGACCCACTAGTCCGCTGAACTTGGGGGTTCAAACGCCCCGGGCAAGTCAACTAGCTTCGCCCTCTCCAGCCAGCTAGCAGCAAGCATAGTTGCAAAACGCGCCGTCTTCGCTCAGTCAAGAGTACGCGGTGCTTCGTCCAAAGGCACATTTGCGTAATTGGCTTGTGGTTGTGTCACGCGTGGCTGTTTTGAGTGTTGTTTCTTTATTTCCGAGGGGTGGGGAAAGTGGGTCTGGGGTGGCTTCCATGGCACGAACAACCGCAGAATGCCCTGGGGCGTTGTTGCTTACAGTGATGCTTCTCTTTCGGCAGCTCGTCATCTACCCGACTAGGTAAAAGTTTTGCGAGAACCTCTTTTTATTGGCCAAAATCTTTTTTTTTTGAAAGGTTTTCACCCTTCCAGCTCCTTCGCCTGATTATTAGTTTTTAATTTTCAATCATTCAGTCGCTGGTTCTTGTGCCGTGGTTCGCGAGCAACGTTGTACAGTTTCGAACAGCCAAAAAATCAATCTAAGATAGTCAGGCGTCCTCCCGCAATGAGTTGCTGTGCCAGCGAGTAAATACCACAAAGTTCTGCTATACATTGCAATGGCCTAGATAGTCAATCAACTTGATGCGTATTTCAGCCCAGCCTAAATCTAGGAATCACGGCTGTTTACAGATAGATATGAGAAAGGGATACGGTGGTTGAAGATTTAGACGTTTACCTCATACCCAAATTCAGTATGGAGGGAATGAGAGAAATCACTATGTTAACAAAGCCGAGTCCAGTTGGCTACTTTGGAATGAGGAAGGGGAAAGGGCATTGAAATATCGAGAAGTGTTGACACTTTGCACAATCACATATACACAAAGAGGTGTTTAATGACGACCACTGTCGATTGAGAGTGCTCCTTCGTAATTTTAGGAAAAGTAAGGGACGCTTGTGGATGTCGTAGGCACCGCGAGGGCGACAGTCGTGTCGCTGCTGGTGTGTACAGCCAACCGGAAGGCCGCCTTGGGGAACGAACAAAAAGCTTAGAAAAAAATGTGGAATCTGGTTTCGACGGTCGCCAATGAGCACCGGCGCTCGACAGAGAAGTCGAATAGGTGCTATGAGGTTGTAAACAGTCATAAATGGGGAATTTCGATAGCCTCCCGAGATAAGGATTTTCCCATGGGTCGAGGTGCATTACGGCAGCAGTCCTACGCCTGTGCGTACTGTGCCTTGCTTTGAAAGTTGTCAAGACTGCGACTATTTCTCTTCGAGGTGCTCGCCAGAACCAGTGAGCTATAGTGTAAAAGGCCCAGAAACAGCGATATATGCACAGGTTCCGAATGGAAAGCTGCGATGTGTGCCGTGTTTTCTCATACGAACTTCATTATTAATTGTTTCGATATTTCGTACAGCCTAATGAAAAGACTTAGTATAAAAGGGACGACTGCTTGCAGGATTCTGATACACCAGCTTACGTGACGTACGAGGACACCGATGGTAGGTAGCCCAAAAGCCGGCTACAAATGCGTAAAAAATGCCCGAGTGCTCTTTTTGAGGTACCGCGCGTTCAACTCGTTTGTCAGTGGTTGCCTACTCTATATGAATTCTAATGGCAGATGCTATATTGTTGATACATTTTAACAATACCAGTCTCTGGAATGTTCAACGTTAACGCGTTTTTGTTGTTTACGAAAGCTCTTTTCTATTTAAAAGTGGGACTCCGGAAATTTTTAGTCCAAAGGTAAATTTCTTGATTGGTATCCTCTTGTACAGTTCGTAACGTGGTCGATCCCTTTGAAACAGTCCAACAAAAATAGACTAACTGCTGAACTGTGTAACTTAGACACGAGAGCAGGAAAAAACGAAACACGACGCTGACTTGTAAAATCTGCTGAGATGTGAAGACAGGTTCATGAACGAAAAAGAAATTGTCATCTTCTCACATCAGAAAAAAAAACCGCCAGGCCGGCGCAGAACGCGCAGCACAGCCACAGCGATAGCTGGGAGAGCGGCTTTTAGCCTTTTTTAAACACTCTTGGGGCAACTACTACAAGCCCACTTGCATAATACCCACTACGCCATAAATCATCATAATTTTTGTGCAGTGGGGAAGCGTCTACTATGCCATTCTTCGTCATTCTTCAGAAAAGCGCGGTGCCCGCTACACTCTTGTAACGAACACCGGCGGCGGCGGCGGCGGACAACTACGGCGCAGAAACGACCCTTGTTGTGATCTCATAACAGCTTTCGCTGTAAAAAAGCTACCCAGTGCATTGATCTTGTAGCTTTGCGCTGCGCTTACAAAAAGGACAAAAAAAAAAGAAATATACAAAATGTAAAATATGAAAAATTAAATGGGATGTTATATCAACGGAGCCAGCGCAAAAGGCTCAAAAAGCTAGAAAGCCAGCATAACATACATGATACGTTTCATACAGCTCACGTTCCTAGTTTGCAGTCGAAGCCATCTTTCACTACCTTTACAACATGAGTGAAATCGGAAATATTGGAAATACACACCGTGATTTGGAAGGATGAATTCTGAAACAGCACCTTGCCGCAGGGAGATATATTCGATACACGCTCGACATAGTGCCCTAGATTGTTGTTAGCCTTCGCCATATTACGAGTGCAAAGCTCAACTGTAGTGCAGTAAAATTAGGCCACTCTTCAAATCGACTATACGGTAACACGCCTCACAAATCGACCTAGCAAAAGCTGGAGTGCACTGCGAATTGCCTGTTGCCTCTGCAAGCACAACGTCGACAAAAGAAAGGCAACAGACATGATTGCGTAAATTGTCGTCTCAAAATGCGTGGTTAACGGATCAAGGAATGAATTTGCGATGAACACTGAATCGACGGCGCCATGTGTGTGTCTCGTACTTGTGGGTGCCTCAGACGTTTGCTAACTTTGCTACAGCGACGACTTTTCAATAAAGAGTTTTACTCCCAGAACGCAAGTATTTTTCTGTTTTCCTGAATTTATGCTCTAAGCCATGTCAAAAGGGACAGCCGTTGCCAGCCAGCAGTGACAAAAACTCCTATGTTTATTTTTTTTTCAGTAAAATCAATCAATCAATCAAATCTTTATTTCCAACAGTTTTTACAATTTGTTGGGGGTCCTTCAGGCGAAAAGCTGTTGCAAACAGCTTGAGAGTGATAGTGACATCTTTCTACAAGTATTCTGTAAAAGAATGTTCTTTCTTCAAAACCGTCACTTTAATAAGCTGCCTGTATGTTTTACAGTGATATTATTGCGATAGCAATTATTCGGACACTCTCGGCGTATTTTCGCCGTTGCCGTCACGGAAGTATGTATATATAAAAAAGGCACAAACAAAAAATAAATCAGAAGAAAAAATTCCGAAGCACTCGACCAAGGATTTCAACCAGCGACCCCTCGCTCCACAGCGCACTGCGTTAGACAACTCAACCACGCGCCATGCATGCGCCGGCGTAATAACGGCGAACTATTTATATACACCATTTACCGCTGGCGATCCGCAGATCTCAGAGGGGCTTGAGCGTGTTTTCCATCACGCAACGCTCCTACATGGTCTTTCAATTTGAAAACTGCGCTTGAGACACTCGCGATGAAAACTGCACTGCACCCGCTCGCGATGTGGAAAGAAAAAAAAAAGAACCCCAGGCACACCTAAACACACCTTGCATCAGACGCCCCCCACGCCCCGCAGCCTTTATGTACGTACCGATTACTCTACGCACCGCAGCCTACATGTGCGCGCAGACACGAAGGCGCGCACATGAAGGCTCCCTACGCAGACCAAAAGAAAAAAAGAAATATCTTAGAGCGTCCGGTTCAGCATTGTCGACACATGCAGCGCGTTGCTCAAACACAAAGACGTAACAAGTGTGACAGTTGTTACTTGACACTTGTCCTGTGTATAACAGTGAGTTCTTTTCGAGCGTCCTTCTTTCTGCTTAATCGGCGCGCTGCAAGTATCGAGCTGCTTGTCGTTCTTCATGTGACATTCTAATTTCTTGCTATCACATTCATTGCTTTGCCATTGCGGCGAAATTGTGACTTTTTAGGCACTTAAGGCACGATCCAGATATCTTCATGTCGCGTTCAAAGTCCTCGCGATTGTCGGTTACCGAAATTGCAGATAGCGGTGCACGTTCTCCTACACGAGTTTTTAGTCCACATTTGTCCTAATAATAATATCTGGGGTTTTACAGCCCAAAAAGCCAGGATATAATTATGACAGACGCCATAGTGGAGGGCTCCGGAAATTTCGACCAACCGGTGTTCTTTAACGTGCACTGACATCGCACAGTACACAGGCCTCTGCCATTTCGCCTCCATCGAAATGTGACCACCGCGGCGGGGATCGAACCCGCGACCTTCGAGTCAGCACCTCTTTGTGTGTGTGTGTGTGTGTGCGTGTGCGTGTGCGTGTGTGCGTGTGTGTGTGTGTGTGTGTGTGTGTGTGTGTGTGTGTGTGTGTGTGTGTGTGTGTGTGTTGTTTTCATCTTTTATCATGGGTGAACTGGCCCAACTGTTGACATTGTTGATGAATAAACCTTTTTGGTAGAGCTTCTTAGCAGCTGAAACAGCACCCTTCAAGTTCAGCTGCTTAATCCGTTTTTTGTTTAAGAAATCTTTTTTGGCTAAGCACGTCACTGCTAATCTGCTATCCACGTCTGGAAGGCTTCGTGGTACATTGATTGCGTTTCTGTTTACACTGGCAAGTCCGTGCGCTAAATCCACCGGGGAAGGCAAAGGCGCAAGAATAGAAAGCTTCAAAGCAGAGCCTCAGTGTATGTCACGCTATCTTCCTTTTCTTTATCGCAGTCAACGGATGTAAGACTGAACCATCCAGATTAAAGCTCGACCGCTGTTCGTGTCAGGATTACACGTAGTCGACTACGCCTGATGCACGAATACAGACTGCCAGATGCATGAATACAGACTAAGTCCCAACGAAGAAGAAGGCGCGAGAAAGTTCCAAAGATAGGTCCACCTATCGAAACGTCGGCCAGCCTGTCTGAGGCACTTCCTCTGTTCTTCCTACTTAGCCCATGATTGGGAACAGTGTTTTAATCGCGAGGTTTTCTAAAAGAAGAAACAAATCTATAGAAAATCTGCCGACCAATGTGCTTGTAAGCGCGTATAGAGAAATAAAGATAAATAGCTCAACGAATGCATATGAAGGTATGAATTCAAAATATTTTCAAAATACAGAAAGGTTAAAAAAAAAATGTGCCAGTGTTGGATAAATGCATTGCTTGAAGCCATTTTTAAATTTTTCCCTCTGAGCGAAGAGAGCGTGTTAGACGTCATTTCCTTAGTGTCCGAACGTTTGCATCATAGCTGAAGTGTTAATTGCTAACAGTAGCGAATATTTTCTTCTCAACCACCACTTTCGAAAGTTAAGTTACAACACTATTAATTCACTTTAAAAAAGGAACATATCGTGTTTAAACCTCGTCAGTTTATCATCTTGCACGTAGAGAACCAACTTTCGTTCCGCATTCTACGTCGTGCTCACGCGGCGCCTCCTGCATAAGTTGCGTGAGTACTGAAAAAAACAAAACAGATTAGTTGTAGTACGGTGCTATCTTTAACGCAAATTGGAACGCTGAAGCCATGTGGCCGTTATGAAATTTCTTTACCGTAATGCAGTTTTGGGAGCTTGAATGGGTTTTCGGTAGACTTTTCACTCAGACATCGGCAAGCGGCTACGAGCTCCTTCTCGCAACTCGTTTTGACACATCGCGCTGGGCTTACTGAATGCCCCATGGTTATGTAAAATATCGTAGCCTGTCTCAAACTCGCCGCCAACACAAGTTTGCGTTGTCTCAGAGGGCTTTTCTTAGGGGCCCTGCATGGATATGGCTGGAATCCAGCGAAATTCTGCGCTAAAGACCCGCGTGATTATCTGGCCGACACTCGAGCGCTGTAAAAAATTTTTATTGATAAAAAAACAGAAATTTTCTGGCAGCTGGCCTGCCAGAAAATTTCTGTTCCGTTATGTTTTCTGTTTTCGCTTTTTGTGTCAATTCACAGGTTCTTTCTGTGGCAGGTGTCTGCCTCATTTAGGGGAAAACGAGTAAGAAAGTCCCAGCGAGAGATGCTATCTGCAATGCGGCCGATATCGTGCGAACGAGAAGCGCGCAGAGGACCGTAGGTCAGCCTCTGATCTGTTTTTGTTTGTTTGCGAGAGAAACCGATGGACGAGGAGCACGAAGCGAGAGCTTATTTATTTAGTTGCACCCAAGTTTTGGCAACCGCGGATCGCAGGAGAATTGAGAACCTGCCCGATTTTATATTCAAAACGATTTTCTTGGGATGTGGGCTGGGGCATGCTGCCCACGTGGTACATTGCCTCGCGGACGGCTTCTAACAGTATACATATATAGACGCAATCTCTTCTCAATCTTCAAAGCAGCGATCGGTGTCTATATATATATATATATACAGGGCATTGCCTCGGTAACACCTTCAATGCAACGTGAAGCGCATAACTTGAAGCTTCAGGTTGCCGCAAGCGGCACTGCGGCGGCTCTGTTGCTCGATTCGATTCATGACATGGTAACAGCAATCAATTGTTGATTCGATTTCAGGACATGGTAACAACAATCGAACAAATACACATTCAAAAGCATCCACTTGCCTAGCTTTGAGTACACGTTAAACAAACCCAGGCGTTCGAAATTAGGCCCGGGCCAAACGATACGCCCTCTAAAATGGTTCTTAGGTCTCTTTGAGACAGTTGACGTCCCCAGTGATTGATTGCATATTTAAATCTCGTGATTTAAAAATATAATGAACTCAAGATGTCCGCCGAACTATTGTAATGTAGGAATAGCAGTCAAATTGAGGAAACTAACATCCAAGTGTGAAACCTACTACGCACCCGCAGTATTTACCGCGGATAGCTCATGGGCGATACAATTAATGATGTGTGATTAAAGAATGATTAAACGAAATTGTAAGCACAATTATTTCTCACACTCATTAAAATTAGGGTGATGTGCTAATGACGACCATTTGCGTGTCTAAAATTGAGCGCGCGAATCGTATTTCATTATGATTAAACTAACAGTCCTTAATTTTAACTTTATTTGCAATTTATTATTCCGAAGACACACACACACACACACAAAATACGTCTGCAATAATACGGCTTCGTATCGTGCTGTAATGGCAGTAAGGTTGTATTCGGGCAGTGACACGGCCTTTAGCTGTTTATGACAGCCTGCCGGTCAGTGCGCTGATCAACGCCTCCAGTATATCTCGTTTGCCCGGAGAAGTATACAAAATATGGCATGCGAGGATGTCTCGCGCCGGAGTCATACAGTTGCTTCAACTTTTAGGTCAATGCAGGCGTGACCGTCATGCTAGCTCATCTATCTTTCTAGAAAAAGTCATTCCACCCTCGACGTTGCTGCGAAAAGGAACAAGCTCGTCGTCAAAAGAGCCATTATCTGGGGCAAATAAAGCGACTAAATGAGTCTTATACAACAAGTGTCGCGGATATGCCTGATCTTCGTGTCGCGTGCTTTGCTATCCACCATCGCATCGAAAGGTTCAGAGGCGTGTTCTGGTGCCGAATGCAAGTAAATATTGAAATGTGAACAAGGAACTAACACGCACCCACAGCGACATTTGTTACCGGTTAAACTGGCAACATTGCACGACGGATATTGCATCGGAGATAAAGAACCATTTCGAAAGCCGCTACAAGTCGACAAGTCCGGCATCTTATGGAACGATAACAGCTAGCACTGTTCTACACACTAAAAAAGTCTGAATAGCCAGATTTCATAAGGGCCTTTGTATCCGATAGCTTTGCACGTCTGTGTACATCTCAACTTCAAACCCATGTGTTTCTGTATGAACAATACCATTTATCCGTCATCGTTTTAATACGCCCTGCCTACAAATAAAGGTGGTTCAACTGATTTATACTATCCAGCAGGCGCATCTCTACCTGGAACACCACTCGAGAAACGAAATTTCTGGGTGCAAGAGCGCTCACTTGTCAATGCTGCCGAAGCCCCGAGAACTCGTCAAACGAGGTCATATGGAACTCTCGATTCAAGTAAAATTCACTCACCAAAGAGTGAAACAACTAAGTCATAGCGAAGCTCAAGGCGAAGTGTGAGCTGAAGAAAATCCTGAACTTCACATGTAAAGATGGACGGCGTCGCATATCAAAATGTATAACTGCAGAGCTATGGCAGGTGACTTCGTGCATTCTTGAATATCTCTACTTTCGCTTCACCTCTTATTTTGCAATGTAGATCAATACGGTCGACGCGATTATAAATTGCATTTGCGCTAGGAAAACGCGTTTGGACAGGGCACACCCGAGGTACCAAGGAGGCTTCACTTCACTTTATGAGCACGCGTCCGCACGGTCTCAAGGATCGTGTTCACTTTGAATCTTTGAAATCTATGTAGGCGCCCTTCACTTAGCTCAGTCAAATCTCCTTCCTTTGGCCACTTTGATTTTTCAAAAGTTTTATTTCGAGTTTCTTGCACTTGTGTTTATTTTAATTCACCAATGTAACTTCGCTTCCTTGTTGATTGAATCTTCACTCCTCTTTCCCGACCCTCTTTCCCCGCTTGAAACTCAATTTATGTTTCGGGTACATCATCCTCTGCTTCACCGTTATCACCCTGTCACTTGTCGTCAGAAATAGATAAAATAGTTGACAAAGCGAAACGACCAACTAATAAACGAAAATGTGAGTATCTGCGCAGTTGCCCATCGATTTTTGTGTTCTGAACAGCATTCGGTGATATTGTTAACTCGTTCTTCATGATTTCTTCGTAACCTTTCTTTTAGTTCTACGCTTCTTCATTCGTTGCGGGTTATCGTTGTCCTGTCATTCTCCATTGCATTTTCAAATAAGGACAGAAGAAGAGAGAGGCTTGAAGAGATGAAACATCCTTGAACAGGCAGTGTTGCTAGAACCGAAGTTTCGACGAAGCGGTCTAGTCTTCAACACCGCATGCCCGAAACGTACCTTGGCCGATAGCCGCCTTGAAAACAACGCTCTAAGGAAGGATACAATGTGCAATAAAATAGACGCTTATGCATCACTTACGCTACTCACGAAGTTGATTCTGGATATATATATATATATATATATATATATATATATATATATATATATATATATATATATATATATATATATATATATATATATATATATATATATAAAGGACGCGCACGCCGGTTTTTCCATAGAGTTTACTGCTGGGCAAGACGGGCCCTGAGACTGCAGTCACGACAAACTAAAAGCTCATTACCGGCCAATTTAAAACAAAATTTTGCCGTGAAATGCTGTAAGTCCCCCCTTAACCTAGTGACCCGAACCTCGGCACTGAGTCCGCGATTCAAAGCAATTCGTCGAATTTTCGTCCTACCTTATCATGTATGGACATCCGCCTTTCCCGAATCTCGCTTAGGAGTTTATAGACCATTTGCCTAAACTCAAAAAAGAAAAAAAAAAGGTTGTCGATGTCTCGGAAAATTCGGCCATCAGTAAGGTCTGTAGGAAAAAAAATCGGAAATACGTGAGATGACGCCATCAGCAAAAATAATGAATACACGGGAATGAACAAAAGTTCACAAGTACGACTGTTACAATATGCCTGCTCGCTCTTTTGTCGTTGTTTTTGTGCTACCTGGGCGCTGAGACAAATTTAAGTCGGCGCAGTTATACCTTCCTCTTAATTTTTTACAGCGAAAGCTGTTATGAGATCACAACAAGGGTCGTTTCTGCGCCGTAGTTGTCCGCCGCCGCCGCCGCCGGTGTCCGTAACCAATATCGCACGAAATAAGAAAAAACTAAATAAATAAAAAACCACCTATGCCAGAATGGGAATCGAACCCGGGTCCTCTGCGTGGCAGCCCAGCACTCTACCACTGAGCTACTCCGCTGCTTGAAACTGCGGTGCAAACTGACCCTACGCAGGCTTCATATCGAGTAAGGAATCGCGTTAACGTGTGTTGTAAAGCGTTTTAGAGCAGTAAAGTAAGAACCAGGCGCCACACAATGCGAATTGCGTAACGAGTGGGTCGTTCAATGCTCCAACCCATTACAAAAGCCTGAGGCATAATTCTTCATCGTCGTCAGCCACAGCATCCACAAAGTGCACATAATTCTTTACAAGAGTGTAGCGGGCACCGCGCTGGAAGTGAAGACGAATTGCTTAAAGCTATAACTGCAGTAATGAATTAAAAAAAAATTATTGTATTTTATTCCATTTGTTATTTCAGTTACTTATTTCTTTTTAACTTTCACTTCAAGTTATATACAAAAGAAATATAGTGTCTGATCTGAATCGGTGAAAAACAATTATTGCACACTTTCTGATTATATACGGGGTTCTTTTGGTTGTGAGCACATCAAAATTTAAAAAAATCGAAGAGTCTAACTTCATCATATAGTAATCTCTTGGCCGATCCCCCGGAGTGGGTATGAGCCGTACCAAAGGCAACAACAACAACAACAACAATGACGTTTACAAATGTGCTTTACTGAAGAAAACGCCATCACTTTCTCGTCTGCACACTACCTTCCGGTGTTTGCTGACATACCTCTTGCCAGGGTCAGTTGGCGTGCAAACGGCCACCTAAACGCGAGCAACGTCGTTAATACGGGCCGCGGCGGCCATCAAACGTGGCCTGCCTCCTAAGCGCCGACAGCTCAGCCTTAAAAAATCCCCCTGCCCACCTGCCCCCTCTCGGGAGCAGTTGTGTGTGCTTGGGCGTTTCTGAAGATGTGTGTGCGCGGTACTTCAAAGGTGGCGGCGTCATCTTCACACCTTCATCGAGGCCGACGTCGTCGAGGGGTCCGCCATAATTTATGGCCGAGGCGTCCGGGAATCGCCTGGCGATCTGAGCCTGGGGCGCGCGCTGCTAACGCCCTGGCTTTCTCCATCCCGCTGAACAGCGTCATCGCTCAGCAGAATGGTTCAGCTCCTCACGTCGTTCTACTCGGGACAACTGTCCCAGGGCTGTTTGTTTTTATTCCCTGTTATCAGTTCCTTGATGGTGTTTTTTTTTTTCCTTTCGCTATTTTAAGATATCTCAGTGTGTTATGTTTTTATGTGCTTTGGGAACAGTTACGCGTGTCAGAATTTCCTTGAAATTCACTTTAAGGTAGGACGGATCCACGGCTGCTTCACTTGAAGCTGCCAAATGACGACAGAGGGCGACGCGTTGTCGTTTAACCTCTACTTACTATATATGATATACCTTTAGATATACCTTTACTATATATGGTATACCGCCGGTCCGACTAGCAAACACAGCTTCACGCTGCGGAAACGCAGCGTGAAGCAGCAACACGGCGGAAGCATGAAAATTAAGGGCAATGCGGCCTCGTGGGTGGAGCATATATTTATTCTGAGGCTGTCACGGACTATAGCTTGGAAAATAAAGCATGTATTATTTTATTGCAAAATATACGTTGCGCCTTTCTTAAGCCAGTAGCACTATTTTTTTTTTTTTTTTTTTTGCGGGGCTTCCGTAAACAGTGATGCGCAGCCTTTAATCCTTTAATGCGGTGCGCGAGAATGTAAAGAGTGATAAAACTGTGTGGATTTCGAGACCCGTTTATGGTTACAGATCGTCTTGCTGGTAATTCAACCATAAACAAGAGAATAATTTTAGGAATACTCATCATACATAGGGTTGTTCGTTTTCGGGTTTTATATTTTTTCAAATTCGGGGGGTAAAAATCGGGCGGTATTTTTCAAACTGATATTCGGGGAAAAATCGGTTTTTTTGCGAAACCATTCCTTACTTCGAGTTTTTTCGGGTTAAATATACGGTTGTACTTATCAGAACTTACACTGAGCTTATCAAAACGTATCACGGGCTTTTTAAGTATAACACGTTAAATTTGGTGTTTCAAGCTGGTAATTGGGACAGACACCAGAGTATTATAGCAAATACAGTATACAGTATACTACCCGAAATTTTGTGTTTGTTTGAAAATGAATCAGTGGTGTTTGAAAATGAATGAATCAGTAAACATTGACTCTTAGAAATTATACATTTTATTCTCGAAAATCTGGTCATCGATTTTTTACACGTCCTTGTTGACATACATTATCATCTGCATGCGCAACATGTCAGTCTCCATTCGAGATCTGTCCGGTCGTTGAACATATCTCAGCTGGGAGAAAGTTCTCTCCACATCACAGCTACCATTAGCTAGGCACAACAATGTCAGTGCAGCTTTTGCAAGCCTTGGGTAGCGAGAAGTAGAGTCATGCCAATACTCGATTAGTTCGACAGCTGGGTTTGTGGGGCTCGCTTCCAGCAAATACTGGTTGAACTCGTCATTAAGGGAATCTACATTGTCGGTTACGGACATGAACAGAGGTCGGTAGTCCTCAAATGACTGCCCCAGCAGACGCTTCTGAAACGGATCAAGGACGGCTCCCAACTTCCACAAAGTTAGCTGGTTTTCCTCTTTTTCTGAGACGTTCCGTCCAAGAGTGCAGCGCCATTTTGTGGCGAGTTTCGTGCAGAACTCTTCAGAACATGTTTTTACTAAATTAGCGCTGCGCTTGGGTAACATAGACAAAACAGCTTTGGCCTGATCGCTTTTACCGATCATCGCCGAAAGCTCCCCGACAATCTGCTGCAGCTTCACGTTTACCAGGTGATCAAAGCTGGGCATCAAAAGCTTCCCACTTTCAAGCGTTTTCTGGGCTTCCAAAAGTGGGCCGAGTGCATCTCTCATCAAGATTGCCTTCGCATAAACAACTTCTTTTTCAGAAAGTATCCCTCGAATAGCTTCCGCTTTGCTGCTATCATGCGAGCTTTCAGCAAGTTCTGTTAACGAGCTCCACATTTCTACGACTACCACAAGTGCCTTGTAGAAGCTTTGCCATCGATTCGGGACAACAGAAGGTGGCTTCTTAATGTCAGGTCCAAAGAGGCCATTAGAAGAACAAATTTCAGTGTACTTTTGGTAAAGCTTGTTAGCGTGCTTAAATAACGCTCCAAACTTGATCACTACGGATCGAACATCAGACATGCATGGTAAAGAAATGGCATGGTCAACACTCACATGAATAAGGTGTGCTATATCTTTCACATGCAAGATTTGGATCCCTTCAGCCTGACAGATTTCTCGAACCATCTTTCGCATGTACTCCGCTGAGTCTGTGGCTACTGCCACAACGTCTTTCCACGTCTTGCCAACCGTCAGGAGTGCCTTGCTAACTGCGCTGGCCACCGTGTAACTGTTCGATGCATTTACCCTGTCGACGTCGACCAGAACAACGTGCTTCTTCACGTTTTTCTGGCTATAGTAGCACAGGAGAGTGTTGATGGTAGGCACACCAGTGATGTCTGGGGATTCATCGACGATGACGCTCACTTTCACATCTCGCATATCATCGCGGATTTTCTCCATGTCCTTGTCAAAAGCTTCTTTCAGGTATTTCAGCCGAAGTCTTTGTCCTGTTGGCATGGTCTTCGCGGCCTTGCAGTATTTGCGCGCGAAGTCTCCCAGCGGTCCGTCCGCCTGGTGCATGCTTATTCCGCTGTACGCTAGGGCACGAACAAAGTCATGGATAACGCCGTCCGCTTCAGTTTCTTTCGCACGCTGTCTACAGACAGAACATATCAAAAAGCGTCTGCTGAGACGTTCCCGCAGTCTCAGCTTCCTTGGAAGCCGTCTTGAACTTCTTATGACGAGATGACATTAGATGCTCACGAATTCGGTCGTAGGGCTTCTTCGCTGGATCGGTGACCATCTCGGTGTTGCAATATTTGCACACTAAAGTGCGGGTGCCTTCACTGTCTTTCGTTGCGATCTGGAGATCTTCATGTTCTTTACACCAGTCATCCAGTGTCTTTCGTTTTCTTCCCATCTCCACGCTGAAGTTTCCGGTGCCGCCTTATGTCCGCGACGGTGGCTTTGCGCTCACAAGACGCGCCTGGTAATGCTATGCAGTAGAAAACAGCGCTACAAGACGGGACGAAGAAAGGACACAAACCACGGCGCTGACTAACAACCAAATGTGCTTTATTCTGCCAGTCCACATATATATGCTCCGCCACAATCTCAAGAAAACGGAAAAACAAAAAAGCAAAAACACCAAAAATGATGATCAGCCTGCGCAGAGGCAATAAAACGCTCAATCTGACAGAAATGTTATCTCCTTCGGAAGGAGTGAAATCGAGGGGAGGCTAACACATGCCTCGCCGCCGTTATGGATGTGATACGCTTCAGAAATGAGACGCGCGCGTTCTTCATGGTATTTTGACAGGAAAATA
>JALIZH010013226.1:0-15000 GCA_030522465.1 Rhipicephalus appendiculatus | reverse complement strand
ATGATGCCCACAAGCGTACCCACGGATCCCGGACATGAAAGCACCGACTAAGCACAACTTCGGAGTTAAAAAAAAAAGGATGCAAGAGGTGTAATGGTACCAGTTTAATATAGGGCGAATGTTAGCAAGTTCTGGCTTGTTTCACGAACGTCCTGAACCTACTTCGAGTTGACGAAGACGCCCATTAAACCAAGGATGGCTGAGTTGCAAGTGCCAAACCGGAGGGAAGACACGGATATTATATACGCCGTCGTAGAGCAAAGCTTGATGCCTTCGTTCTGGCCGCTAAGCCAGCTTCTGTGACTTCATTCCGAACTAAGATCGGACATTGAGATACACTAAGTGCGTCGTTTGCAGTGCATACAGCGATAGGGAGGTACAGAGCTATGCTAATTGTTCCAAGCACGTTGTAACGAGCAAAATATGCAAAAAGAAAACTTATTAGAGGGGATCGCCAATCTTTCGTGACATTCAGTCCAATGACTTCGTGTGTCCGTGAGTGGCGTCCAAAAAAATGTTCATTATAAAGCTTATCTAAGATTCTTTATGACCCCCCGTATGTAGTTGGGCATCGTATCCAACTTGTAAATGTAGACACGCTTCGGCGCACAAACGGAAGCCGCACTGCATGCTTGAGATTTCTGAATACACGAACGTGTAATTTAGACAGGCGCGCGGAGTGGAAGACGCGATGAGGTTTACCGCAATAAATAGTTCCTCGAAGTTATACATCGAAACTAACCTAATTTCAAGAGGCCTGCGATGCATGTGGCTCATTCAGGGAAAAGAAGCCGTACATATTATCTCTACTATTAGTGCTTCAAGTGCATAAAAGCGTAGCTTTAATGGTTTGCGGAAGCTCTTAAACTCTTTCTGCCTTCCTTCGGTTAGGGCCTACATTCCAGAGCACGTCGATGCAGGCATCGAATTCGTGGAAGTGTATAACGATGTCTGAAACAGTACCGCCTATCTGCATGCCTAATGGTGCTTGGCGAGCATAAATCGCGACTTCCGTACGCGTAGTTCGAGACACTCTGACTGGCTCTTTATATTCGACCGCCCATTGCCCGTCTCAAGTCTCTAAGTTGCTGCAGTCCCATTCTTGAATCGTTAAAAGGTCATGAATGAAAGAGTAAACGCGTGTCAAGTTTAGAAGAGTATACGACGACAAGCAAAATATGTGCAATGAACAACTGCACGGAAGCATGATGACTTCATTAGCACGAATCTCGGCCGAAATTGTAAAGTTGAGAAAGAGACCGGAGAAAACGGGACCGTGTTAGAATTTACACCACAGCTTTATTATACTCGGCGACAACTTATCTCAACATTGGAGTGAGGGCTACGGAGGCGGGGCTTCCGCACATTCTTGTTGCTCCGCAAGTAGTACGGCAGCTTGCGGCTGGTTTCGGTTTTGCTCGCTCGTAACGTCAACGCGTTTAGGAAATTCTATACAGGAAAATGTGAATGGGAGAAACATTTTGATGGCTTAGTGTACATTTTAGTGTCATATTACGAGTACATTTTTCTTGGATTTCTTGAAGAACTAAACAGCGCGTTTGGGGCCGAACATTGACCGTCATGGACGCCATGATTACATTGAAAAACAGACGTGCTGAAAAGGGGGCGCAATATAAGGAATGGAAAGAAAAGGAAGGCATTCAGAAAAGTGAACAATAACTGTATTTTACCTGTGACTTCTCGCAACTGTCTGAGTCTTATAATAAATAGAGCGGCATTTATTTCAGCAAATCAAATGAGAAAATTGGCAGTAAACGTAAGTACTATTTTTTGGCGTGGTAGCAGGCATGCGCTTCGGATCTGTAGCTTCCACAGTGCTGTCAAGAAAAGTTGTCGCCGAGTATAACGAGGTGTTAGATGCAGCCAGGGTGCTGGTCAGCATAAGTCTGCAAACAGCGCAAAACATGATTACGTGAATGAAGCACACAAAAACACGCACAAATATTATGCTGTACGCTAGCACAAAAACGCGTCTTTCACTCTTGACTTGGTATAAACTTCAGAATGAAAGACACCGAAATTATGTATGTATGTATGTATGTATGTATGTATGTATGTATGTATGTATGTATGTATGTATGTATGTATGTATGTATGTATGTATGTATGTATGTATGTATGTATGTATGTATGTATGTATGTATGTATGTATGTATGTATGTATGTATGTATGTATGTATGTATGTATGTATGTATGTATGTATGTATGTATGTATGTATGTATGTGCCCATTGTTTGCAAGAGAACGTGCGCACAATCTCCCTCTTTCACTCCACTCGCAAAAACAACGTGGCCTCATCCGCACATAAACTTGTCTGCATAACAATGACGCTCACACGTAAGCGTTTACCTAAATTAGCCTAGTCTGTATAAAACAACCCGGGAAACGGGCCGTTCTAAGGAAGCTCTGAACTCGTACAAGCCAGGCAGCTCGTAGATGCTAACGGCAGAAAGCTACGAGCCAATTTGCCAAGTAAAGACGCTCCTATTTCAACGTCTTATATTACTTGCGTTAGGGATTCTAGAACAGCGTATATGCACACACGACCCGTGAACGTACGCCCGTATCAGCGCAGACGCAACGGAAACGAACAAACAAGTCAATCGCTTCCGTTAAACAAACGTTAACGACGTACATGTATACTATACTTCGCATACGCGAAGCCGAACACAGCGGGGCGCGTAATGAGACGACTCCCTCTCTCCATGGTTTTCTATATACTTCCTAAGTAAAAGAACTGCGTTCAGCAATAACCAGAAAGGAAGTTAATAACCGGGGAGCTCGCTCTTCTCGACACAGGGCAACGGAAACCTAATATGGTGACGGCGCCGGGACTTCGCGACGCTCTTCACATGAGAGCGATAACCCAGTTAGCTGCCGAAGCTAGGACGTAGTCATCGTTCCGAGAGCCGGCGCAATTAATGAAAAAGGGAAAAAAATCGCATGGCAGCAGCTATAGCGCCATAGACAGGGTGGTACCGAGCCGTCGCAACGAATGGCGCCCGGTCTTTTCTTTCTGTCACGCAGATGCAAGCATGTCTTGACGAAGTGAACGGTGTTTACAAAGCGAGCACATCATACCATATTTCCACAATTATGAGGCGCACTTTCTTTCGCTAAATGTTACTCTCAGATTTGCGTGTTGCTTTACAATTGGGCTCAAAAGCGAAATCGGCATAAAGTCATTTCTTTCAAAATTTTCTTAATGTAAAATTACCTGCGCGTTACAACCGAGGGGGGGGGGGGGGGAGAGCTACAATCATGCAAGTTCAACCCCACATATAGTTGCGTCATGCTTGTAAAAGCCCGAATAATTCGTTAATAAAGACAATGTTCAAACATTGATAATAATAAGAAGAAGAATAGCGGAACTACGCCCACTAATCTAGGACCAGCTTCCTCTGATAGCTCTAGTTGCGGAGGAGAGCTTCTCAACGTCTCAACTGATTTTTGCTTCGCGTTCTAAGTGGTGGCAATGGCGTCGGATAGACGCGGCTTACTGTTAGCACTTAATTTTGATAAGTTATGACAGGAGAAAGCGTTTCCTTTAACCTAATAAAGAGCTGCTGCCTGCCTGCTTGCCCACTTTATTTTGACGTTGGAGCCGGTACTCCCTGCATTTTTACGCACTAATAAGATCAGGCACTGAATTTCCGTGGTTCGTTATTTTCGGCATGCGAGCGTTTTTTTTTTCTTTTCTTTTTCATAAATATCTTGTCCTGACAACGCTTTCGCTTTCGAAAACTTACATCGTGTTGATACACATAACGTTGTAGAGTAGAACGTTTTGTCTAATGATATCCCATGAAGCCTTTTCCAAGCGTTCATACACCTTTATTTTTAGGAGACGGTCTCTTAAGGTCGTCTCCCGACATTTACAGAGTTGCTTTGGAACAACGTGAGGTAGCCCCTGCCGACCAGAGTAAATGTAGTTGAGCAGAAAAGGGAGATGGTGGTTCATGGTGACTGTTGCCTACCGGACGCTTATCGACGTATCCTGTGCAGCTGGGCCCGAAACAGTGTTTGGAACCGGCACTGAAACCTGTTGAAAAGTTTGGCCTTTCGAGGTCTGTATCATGCTTCGTTTCTCAAAGTGAGAGCTCCTTTTGCTTGAAAGAATGTGTTTCTGCTGTTGCTAAGCATAATACTAATCCTTGACATAGGCAGGCTGTCAGCTGTACGTACTTGGGGTGTTCGGCTCGCCACCGTCGCTTCGCAGCCATTTGTTGATGTTGGTCGGGATGGCGTCCTTTTAGAAAACCTGCACTTCCGCGGGGCTGCGGCGATCCCAACACGCATCGTGTCGCAACCGAGCTGCTGAACTCTAACTGCGCTGACCTCATGACCTTCCCGCTCTTCATTACTCTACAGAATGCCACCAAAACTGCCTCGACGTTTCTACCTAAATAAGGATGAAAAACCGGACGAGTTGGATTAGGTTCATGGTCAATAGCACTCGTGTCGTCTCGTCTCCTCTATTATCCGTGTCCTGTTGAGCTACTGGCCATGAATATCAACAGAAGCTTCCGTTGAAGGAACCGTTAGAAACTCTCACGCCACTAATGAGTTGCACTCCAGCTCTGACACCGACCGCAATCCAGCCGTTATTGTTCAGATATAAGACGGCCAAATATACGTATGAGGTTCAATGAGTCGTCGATAGGTAATGATTTGGAGGAAGAAGTCGAACGACCGTAGTATGGGACGACTAATGCGGGCAACGTAGTTCGGGAGTATAGGAAGTAATTGAAGATAGCGAAGCGATGAATATGTAGCCCGTAGATGAAGAGGCACTAAAGCTGCCGTAACGTAGGGAGCGGCAGTTTTGGGGTGAACTGAATGCTCGTTTCATTTGAGCTCGGAGAAGCCCTTCCCTGCATTGCGGTGTGAAAGAAATGGGTTTAGAGAGAGTGCGAAAAAAAAAAGGAAATTCTAGAACCTATTACGCTCCCGGGCACCATTTGGGAGCGCATGGGACGCAGATGTAGCGACCTGCAGATGGTGCTTCGAAGTGAGAACCATACCGTAAGCCCTCCTCCATTCTTTTATCTACGTGTACTACTTTACGCGTAGTACGACGCTTTATGGTACGACAAGAGAAATCTGTACAGTCTTTTCTGTACTACTTCGATTACGAAGAGGGAACTATCCGAACGTAGAGACTCACTTTTCTAAGGTTTATGCGCAATACATATGCACTTCTTACGGCTGTTATATATTGGCAGCAGAGAGCACCTTTGCTCTCAATGTTTCGCACTAAGGGCATGCCTCTGTCCATCAAGAAATTGAGGTGTCATTAGTCGTCACTAAATGCCACAAAAATCCACACTGTCTCTTGTGCATTCACGTAGGACGACTCGAAGGCGAAAGCCATTTTCTTCTTTTCCATTTCCGCCGATTGCACCGATGGCTCGTACGCAGAAAATATGGAGTTAGAGTTGCAGTAGGAAAAGAGGACGTGTCTGTGATGGTCGGAAATACTAATTAAGACATCAAAGAACTTCGAAATTAAATATGTGCGACGCCATAAGCAGTGTCACCCACTGTTTCACTTTGCTGTTTGTTGCAAAGACTACAAATAATTGTCGCTTGTCGCTATGACACGCACGTCATAGTGAATAATTTGCTGCTAAGGGAGCGTAGGATGAGAGGATGTTGTTGTTGTGATGTTTTTTACTTGCGCAAGGGCCAAGACTAGCCGACTGTGGCATGACTATGGTTTTTATGTAAGCAATGATTAATGATAGACAATGAAAGAAGTGTAACATGGCTGTAGAAGGGCGTAAAAATCGCTACAAACTTGCATAAAATATATGGAGGCAATAAAAATATGGTAATGGCAAACAGACAGAGGATGAGAGAACCTATTAAGAAGAAATATGCTCTCACGTATGCACATTCATATTGCCAAAATGTTGTGCGCTTGACTGAGAAATCAATCTTGCCGAAAGATTTGGCCTTTGCTCGTGTGTTATGCTCTTGAACGCCCAGGTGATGCTTTTTGCTTGCATTCCTCGAAGAGTGCAACTCTCAGTTGCTAGTTCAGCGCTTTTCCTGTGATCTGCTTGTTCTCCGTTTCATCGTCACCTTGGCGCAGCCATCGTAATACACTTGAACCAATACTTACTCATGTTTGTACTCCGTACTGCAACAAGAACAAAGTATGCAAGAGAGAGAGAGAGAGCGAAGTTTATTAGAAGGCCGAGAGGTCGGCCTGAGCTTGTGCGCTCTGGCCTGCTACTCAGCACAGGGGAAAAGGGAAAGGGAAGAAAAGGGTGATGATGATGATGGGGACAGGAAGAGGTGATGCGTATGTACATTGACCACGTCACACCTAGTGGTCTTCTTAAAGTCTACTGTCAAGTCCAGTATTTTTCATAAAATCTATAAGTGCCCTTGTAGCAGTCCTTGATGCTGTCTGGTCGGACATTGCGGACAATATGTTAGTTTCACTTAGTGTGTTAACACCGATGCCGGCCAACGTTGAAACCAGCATCTTCCGTTGGGACACGTATGCAAGCTCTACAGAGAAACCGCCAAGGCGAAGCGTCATGGAAAAATAGCCAGATGAAAGAAAGAGAAGCGTCCACGAAGAGCGAACTGATGCCTCGGTGTCTTCCTTGCGTGCGAATTGCTTCGGGGTAAAGAAAGACGGGGACGGAGGCGGAGTTGCCGAACACTATTAGCGGGCAACTGCGACGCCCTTGAGCGGAGCCAATCAGGCGCTGATTCCATTAGCCCTGCATCTTCTTCGTCCGAGGAACAAGCCTTCTGAGCAGAGAGGAAAGTGTGCGTGTTGGTAGTGTAGTGGTGGTTAATGAGCACAAAGTGTATACGAAGAGCGCCTGTAGAACGAAAAAGCAAAGAAAAGTAGAAAGGGAACGTTTGTAGGATAAATGAAAGGGGGACACGAAGAGTGTCGGGTTTGCCGGTAGAATTAAGGAAGGATAGCGGAGTGCAAGCGATGGTTTCTTTCGGCACCGCGTTGATGCGTGCCCTTGAGGTCTCGGGTCCGCCCGCTTGATAAACGGGGTTCTCTTCTAGGAATAACGCTGGTTATCGTAGGGCACTGATAGCAGGTTCCTCTTCTTTTTTTTTTATTGAAATAGAAAAATAAATGAAGGAGTTGTTGTCACCATTGCTTGGTGACGGCTACCCCTTTCCACTTGGCTATTGCGATAAAAAAAAAGAAACAAAATATACTAAAGCGGATACTTTGTAGCATGTTACATAGCGAAAAAAGTAAGCTGCTGAACTGGTGACAGTGCTACCGTTTTGGTTCAGACTAAAAAGTTGATTGTCGAATGAAGGAAAAAAAACGATTCTACATACGCAACATAGTAATAAGGTTAGAGTAGTGGTGGAAAGTGGTCAATTTTTTTTTTTTTTTGAAATGAGAATTTGTTGCCTATTAATGTGTTCCTCTTACAAGTTCCACATGAACAAATATCACATATGATTACAGACCCAAGCTATTGCCTGTATGACTTCATGACTCAGCAAGCTCGGTAAGTTTTCGCGTAAGGTTGGATTACCTCGCCACAGCAAAGACACGACTCCGCGGAGATACACGTCTGCATCTGCGAGCGGGAGTTGACATTGTATAATTTTTTTTTTTGTTTGCGCATTGTGAACTTGACTTTCTGAAAGCAGGGTGACAACTCCATCAGCTCAATGCGCACTGGAAGTCCTGGATTCCTTGGAGCCAGTCCTTGCAAGCCTTTTCTAACATCTCGGATTCCATTCCATTTTTAGGCAACCGCAGAGGAACCGAACTAAAATATTTCTCGGTTGTGACAGCCTGTGTGTGCGCTGTGAACGCCGATATGTGTGCGCGCGTATGACTTTTTCTCTCTTTCCTTTTTTTCTTTCTTTCTTCTTTTTTCCCTTCCCCTCCCACCTGCATAGGGTAGCAAAACGGGTACAACCTGGTTAACCTCCCTGCCTTTCCTTTGCCTTTCTCTCTCTCTCTCTCTCAAATGCGGCGAATTTCTGAGGCCTTAATGCAGGCGCCAACGGCCTTTTTATGACTTTCCGAGTTAAAGAAGAATTGTGCAGAAAAGAAAAAAAACTGCGGGAAAGGGCCCGCGAGCAGACATCCGATAAAAAGCTGAGCATTAACTTACTTAGACATCGTGAATGTCAGGGTCCTCTACCGCATATCGTTTTTTATTGAACGGATGGTTGAGTGGGTCGCAGAAAGAATCTGCTACTAAGTGAAGCATTTACCTTGGCCTACGGTTTCGCATATGCGCAAGGCCACGAAAGCACTCTTGTGCTTCTTGAGGACCACCGGACTTCACGAGCGCCTGTGAACGAACACCGCGAGTTCGTGTTGTGTAGTGTCAAGCTAACTGTACAGCCATCTCTTTCTCAATCTTCTTCTTTCTTCTCTATCCTTTCCTTTCTATTATTCCCCCCTTTCCCCACCCCACGTGTAGGGTAGCCAACCGAGCCAAAGCTTGGTTAACCTCCCTGCCTTTCCTCTTCGTTTTTCTCTCTCTCTCTAGGGACCATGATCCCAAGGGAAGCGGTAATCCAAGCTTTTCTCGTAAATATCGCGTCTAGTAGCGTTTCGTTGCTTGGCGTACACTTACGGTATAGGTGCATTAGATGTCTCTCGGGATCCTAGTTGACGTGATGAAGTATATCTTCTCGGGTGAGAAATATCCGATGAGAATACCAAAGCGACTATCCTTTTTATACGATATAACAATGGACCTGACTAGATCCTCTTTCTGTGTCTTTTCCCGTGGAAGATGAAAGTATATAGGTGCTTGCGAAAATTATTCACCATACGGTGAATTTGATGTGTACTTCCACAGAAATTCTCATGTAACGTCGTTTTCAGGGCAATGATTCTTCTGACGTCATCCACTTCGTTTATTCGAAACCTCGGACTCTCCCTGTATTCTTCAATGTTTCGAGAGTTCCTTATTTTAAACAAGCAGCGCGTAATCGGATTAGGAACTCCACTCTCTGTAATATAATCACCCAAGAAATCCTCGCGGTGACGAAAACAAGAACTCCAGATTAATCGTCGAGTACCTACGCGAAAGTATGATGCAATGCTTTTGAAAGCGGAGTATCCATCACTTGGTTTTATTTGGCGCAAGAAGACGAAATGCGCGTCAACTTCAGTAAATTTGATGCTTGCATTGCGCAAACAACCGCATGCCTCCTTGAGATTTTTCTCTGCTCTATTTTCTAGCAGAGGGTCTCAAATTTTTCGGATTTACAATGCTTCTGTATTGCAACACCAACATCCGTAGAAATACGCTCCGGGGATCTATGAGAACACGGAGTGGTGTAAGAACGGGCTGGAGCGCATAGCGGAATTTACATGCTTAGATAAGATTGGTATGCAAAGTGAACTACGAGCGAACTGTCCATTACCATGTTATTTTCGTTTTTTTTTTTCATTTTCGCGGTTTGTCTTTTTTCTCCTTTTTTATTTTAGGGTCCCCATTCTTTTTTTTCGTGAAGCAGAACGTAGGAAAACGGAGTAGCCGAGGTGCTATATGCTCCCATTTCTCCCCATCGAGCAAGTTATAACAAAACCGAAGAGCTATGCGTGTTCAGATGCACTGAAAGAAAAGTATTCGGTTCAAGTGAATTCCTACGGGGCAAGAGATGAGAGTATACGGAGAGCTGCGATATCGTAACGATAAGCGAGCGGCCGTTGTACTAGCTGTTTGCATAAGCGCCGCGCGAGGGGCGGATTGAATAAACGACGCAAACATTTTGCAAATGCGCAGCGCAGTTGCAGAATTCAACCGCGAACCACGATCGTGATAAACTTCCAATGCAGCCGCCATTCATCAATCACTGATGAAACCACCATCCGGAAATAGAAACTAGCCATGGTATTTACAATTTTAGGAGTGTTCTGGCTAACATTTGCCCTTCCTCTAGACGTGTAGTTATCAGTTTCATAAAACCTTTTTATTTTTCGTATTATATGCACAGACGTTGCCTAATGGCATGTAGCCAGCATTTAATAATGTTCGTTCTGGCGTTTCGCTGCTCAAGGTGATTCCCAATAACATTGCATACACGGCAGTGGGGCATTATTGAAGAATAAACAAATGTCCTCATTATCGAGTAATTGTAAAAGAAATCAAGAATTTGCGTGGAAAAGCATTCGAGGGCCGCTCTGTGTCTGCATCTCCTTTGCCCTGATCGCTACTGCGTCGTGCTACGTATGTACAATAGATAAGACGCCTGGGAACGGGCTCGCTTCGTCTAATTTTCGCTTAATAGTTCTCGCATGGTAAATAGTTTATGATAGCGCCTGTTAAATTTTCAAGTTGGCTTTCCCCAAAACTTGGTCCACCCCCCATCATCAGCCTTACTACGCCCGCGCTGCACGGTGAAGCATCTCCAATGTTTCTCCAATTCAGCCGGTCCTGTGCTTGCTGCGGCCACGCTCTACCCGCAAACTTCTGTCTCAGATGAGACACCACCTAACTTTCTGCCTCGTCCTCGAACGCCTGCCTTCACTTGAAATCCACTCTGTCACTCTTAACGAGCAGCGGGTTATTTTGCTTTCGCGCTACGTGCCCTGCTCATGCCCATTTCTTCTTCTTGATTTTGACTGAGACACCCTCAACACGCGTTTGTTCCCTAACCCACTATGCTCTCCTCTTGTCACCACTAAATCTCAAAATTTCCCCACCCCAAATTAAGGTCGTCCCCAAGCATTTTCCATAGAACCATGTGCATTCATATGGGACACCAATGTGCCACGCTTTTTTCGCATTATGAACACGGTTTCTGCTCCTATTTTCCCTGGGCACTCGCTAGAGAATGTCCGTGTATTAAAAATTGTCATCGCGTTCCGAAGGACCCATTAAAGTTCATTCATCCATCCATCCCGCAGGCAACCCTGTGGCTTTACGCTCGTTCCAGCATAGCCTCTACTTTTAATCTACATTCCAGCGCGCATGACTTCCCCACCGTCACCCCGTTCAACGCAGCCTTCGTAACAGCAGAAAATAATCACGATGACCTATATTAACCGGACGTTCAAAAGAGAAACTCACTCTCGGTGCACTGACTCGTACAGGACGCTGGCTTTCCTGTAGTCCGGGGAGAAGACACACGGCAATATCCATCTCTGTCAGTTCGGCTGTCCATTCGCAATGGACTCGTTCGTCGTGTCAATTTGTCATCCCGGGCACGCTCTGTCGTTCTTTTACGCGATACATGTCACCATCGGTCAAATCTATTTTTGCCGTAATGCGCAGCAGGACAACCCTTATCGGCGGCGCACGTAGCAGCGCATCGACGAGCTTGCTTCTTTGCGTTAGCTGATTAGCGTCGACATAAGGCGAGGACGTGTAAGCGGGGCTGTACGCCGTACGCTATTCATTAATCCCAGTATGGCGTTATTGATGGGACGAAAACTGACATACGTGAAAAAAAAAAAAGCAAACATTAATTTTTTTCCCCTCGTTTGTATGGAGTTCGTGTCATACGCATTCAGGAGAGCTCGTTTCTCGCCCTTTCAACGATAGAAAATATTTACCACGTATATCTTTTTACCACGACGCCATTACTTCTTTAATGCTAGAGGACAACACGACTGCATTAGCGCGGACGATAATCGTCGTCTTGAAGAGAGTGAACAACCACCGTCTTGCGACTTCTTTTCGGCCAGTGTTCATAGAAAAACGAATAGAGAAGAATGGAGCTTCGAGAAATTTAACATCGTTATTTCGTCAGTTACTCAATCCAAAATTTATTTTCAACAACTAGTACCCCACGCGCCTGTTAATCCACTAAAAACTATATATACTGAAGCACTTTCCAGCAGCTGACGGCTCCGAAATACCGAGCTTTGTTAATATAAATTATCTGTTGGAAGCTCTCTTTCTTCTTGCGATCCTTAACAACGAAGGTGGATACTAATAAAAAATATGGCCAATATTGAATACGGGGGGGGGGGGGGGGGTATTATAATGCGGAGCACTGGGCGAACCGCTGTATCACAAAACACTGACGTTTGTCTAGGCGGGAGTGGTGGCACATGTAGTCTGGCATTCGTAAAGTTCATTTCTTTAACCACTATAAAGCACACGCAGCGTGAGGAGACTGGAGCACATGTGAGTGTTGTTTTATAGATGTGAATCTTTGTAGTTTTATTTTGTATTAATCTACAATGAAGACGTCTGGCATATGCGCTAGACATGCGAAGGCTAATGCAATAGAGTGGCAGGGTGGAGTTTCCGTGGTCATTGTATAGAAAGCCTTTTCAAGTCCTTAATAAAAACTAAACAAGAAAAGTTTCCCTACTGCCAGTGAACATAGACCATGCGAGGAGGCAACAAAAAGATTATTAAAGTGAACGAGGTGAAAGGAAATGGAGGGCTGGGTACGGAAGTTGGGTAGTCTACACAACACAGCTGTTGGGAAAACTTGCGGGCGTTTCTGTCTAGGCACCCTTCGAGGTTCGCCTTGCATGAATAGGGCGCTGGGAGAAGTTCACTCTGTTAAAAAGAATATTTGGCTTGCCTCCGCATATTTTTCATCTTATGGAGAGAATCGGGAGGGCCAAGGCAAGCCATTGTGCGGAGCCCCAAGTCGGGAAAGAAAGAGAAACGAAAGAAGGAACGTATAGAAGAAAAGCTACAAACGCTGTAACCCGCGAGGCACTGCAGGGAAGTAAGTGTGGCACGTGGTTCCCGGAGTTGAAAAAAAAAAAAGCAATGACAATTCACAAAGACAGAACAAGATAACTTCGCGAGAAGACTCGGATAGTTTAATATTGGAGAAAACATAAAGTGTAAAGAAAAAAAAATACCGCCACTGAGTGAAAAGAGGAAGTGAATGGAAGTCGGAGAGCGCCATCGCGCCTTTGTGAAATTCAAAATTGACACTTAGAGTAATGGCTTTCCAAAGAGAAGCTTTGGTGGGTGACGGAAATGGGACGAAAAATAAAACGCACTTATCCATTCTTTCCAACGACTTTGGTGTCGGGGCGATACTGTGTTATGTGCCTGTAGAAACAGCCGAAAACATTGTCTGGTTACTTGTGGGGTTCAGCGCCGTCAACATAAAGTGAAGACGGCTCGAGAAGGAACCGAACTTGAGAAGAGCACCAACTGTATTGCCATTGATTTCTTGTCTCTTAATTTGAGTACTCGCATTTTGGAAACCAGCGGCTTTCACTTCTTACGGTGTGTTTAGAACAACAGCTACGTTTTTCCAATCACAGTAGAGTACTGACAGATTGGAACACGTCATCATTTACCTTCCCTCCGCATGCTTCGCATAACATCGATTCCCAAGGTACGTGGAATCTGCCGAATTTTTTTTTCTTTGTTTTCCAGTATAACGACTGCTATGAGCAATAGCAGTCGTGATAACCACGTCATCTCGTTGCGAATCTGGCTGCTAAAGGCAATGTTGGTTCTCATGTAAGTGTTGGAGTCAAAATTAGGCAGATATGACCCGAGCTGTGGATGCTAGAAACGAAAGTCTGTGCATTACTTAGCCCTAAAGTTTCGCGTTGCTATACGTGACTACTGTACAGTCGAGGGCATCTACATCAAAATGACTTTTGCAAAGAAGGGTTCCTTTCCTCCCCGCTATAATGCGAGTGAAATGACCTTTACAACGAAATGACCCGTACAACGAAGTTATCTTAAATGACCCGAGCACTTGGTTACAGAGGTGTTTTTATGTCCTACGACATTAGCAGGACTAATCAAGAGAAGTGGACAGATTAACCAGAACAAATGTCAGGTTTTCTATCCAACATTGCAGACTGGGTGAACGAAATGATGAAAACAAAAACTGAAACACAGCACATACGCACAATACCAGCTGCTTCAGCAACCGCACCACATTTGTTAGTACAAGAAGCTTCCAAGTGCCTTCCGCATTGTGGGTAACGATCAGACCGATAGCATTGCCCATATGGCTCGTTCACACGAGTACACGGTTTCACATGAGTACTGGTACTGGCTGTAACGTTCCAATGCAGCCAGAAGAATTCGTGCGTTGTTGGCACGTGACGTCACATTATTTGAGTGGCACACACGAAGTTTCCTAAAGAACCAACCACAACACCTTGGCAGTAATATTTAGGGGTGCGAGTGCACAGGGAAGTGAGCAATTAAAAGGAAACGTGACACAAATTTAGCTATACGTGAAATCAGTATCCTTCCATCACAGGTTCACGCCCTTCTGCGAGCAAACGCCCGCTTCCCTGACAACGCAGCCAAACTGTCTAGCCCAATTCATTTCGCCACAACACTCGAGTCACATCCATCTGAAGTGGCACGTCTCTTCCAGCACTCAGGTTAGGCGCGTCCAATTACAGTTACCACAGGGCCCCAGGGAAATTCATATCAAAGCCCCGTGACAGCAAATAAAGATCAAATTAGGAGCAGCAGCAGCTCGATCCAGCAGAAAGCATGCCCGAAGACGGACGAGCCTCTCTGACATCAGATATAACGTGCCCCTTCCCACATTCCTCTTATTTTTATTTTCTGCCTGAACCTCCAGTTTACGCTCACGCGTTGCTTTTCAGGAAGCGTTTTAAGCTCGGTGTGGGAGACGGAGAGACGTTATTTTTTTTCTCCTTGTTGATTTCTTTGCTTTAACAGCTGCCGTAATTAACGATGGGGTGTCGGAATACGCTTGCTTAATGGATGAGTCATGTCGACCCCTGCGGGCGACACCCCAACAAGAAGTGCCTTAGTCCGATTCGTTTTGTCATTCTTTTTTTAAAACGGGGGGCCTGCGAAAGGGGACTCACCACATCCGGGCTACGCTCGGACGCCGCCAGGAGTGCCGCGTCGCGTTGTCGAGGGTCTGTCCCGTGTTCTTCGGTCACCGCACCCCTTTGGTGAAAATCGTGCGCCCGGCCTGTCAGCAAAAACAGAACGCCTTTTCATTTTAGTGGGGCGCGCAGTTCACTTCGAAGCAGCGGCATGCGGAACTGGAAAGCGGCTGTTACGTGATGTGCT